>QFDD01114594.1:0-40180 GCA_006871305.1 Vachellia collinsii
ATATATATTATTATACTAATAAGTAGACGCCTCCAGTATTATTCTTTTCAAGTATTAATGTCTTTTTATTATGAAGTATATACATATAAGGAAGATAATTTTCCGTGGGATACCACCAAATCATTATAAACAGCACCGATGAATTATACAAGGATTTCACTTGCCCCGTCATTCTGAGACTGTATGCTTATTCTAATTGCCATCTTTTTATTTTTTATTTTCTTAACAAAACTTTGACAACGCCGTTTACGACTTTATTTATCCTTATTGAACAAAATCGGATCTGCATCCATAGGGATCTCAAGCCTAATTAAGCATGCATGCATGTTCCATAACCTAACAGCTGATCCTGTTTGAATTCAGTGGCGGCCCAGCACGATTACGCCTGCTTTTGAGTGGTAAAGTTAGTAGTGTTGTATTCGAGTCTTCTAAGTTAAAAAATGGAAATAGGCAACTACTAATCAATAAACCTGCAATGAGTTGGATGTTATATTGCAGACCCTGCATCATAATTCACGTAATCAATCAAACTCAAAAACGTTTTTTCTTTAGTTTGTATGTGAGTCATGAATTTATTTAATATTTCTCATTCATAATTTACATTGTTGTCTCCAAAATCCCAGAGAAGCTTGATTGCTCCACCGATTTTTTTTTTATAAGTACATGAATATTTCTAATCGGGGATAATCTTATTAAAGTTCCTATCAAACATTAAATATAAACACCTTTTCAAGTGAAAATTGAAACTTTATCCTGGTACACTGCGAGGAACTGACCCGTATCTCCAAACTCAGCCTCTGTTTGTTGATGCTCAACCTGTTTGAATGGAGGAAGAGTGTAAAATGCTTGTAAGATTGGTAGTTGTTTAAAACGAGCAATCCATGTGCATATATGTATATATATGGCCGCTTATTCCACGTCGATGGATGGTATGAGCACCAATTTGATAACTTCTACCGACTGTAATATGAATATGCAACCATACACATCACATCACATGGATGTAGTCCAAGGGGAAATTGTCGACTGAGCAATACTATCAGTAAGCTAACTTTTTCCCTTTTTGGGGGGTGGGTCTCAACCCTTAAGAGAGTGTACAATGAATTTTGATTCATTCGAGGATATACACGTAGGTTGTTCGTCTTAGTCTTAGCCATCCATTGAAAAATGGGATACGTGTTAGAGATAAGGAGGTCCACACGTACATCTTTTTCAACATCTTTTATGCATATGCCCGAATCCCAGTCTGAAAGTGGTATTCTCATTTCTCATCATGAGGACCAACATGTCACACGCCCACTACACTGCAAGAGACAACGTCGGCCCCATTTCTCTTCATAATCATCCCAATATATATATATATATATGCGTGTGTGTTGATTTGTGTGTGTGTGAATGATGGATGCTTATCCAGGATATTTTCTAAATCTCGGAACGTAGTTTTCGACCCCACACGCAACTCACAGTTCAAACCCTCCAAGACAATA
Organism: Vachellia collinsii; assembly: GCA_006871305.1. Classification (NCBI taxonomy): domain Eukaryota; kingdom Viridiplantae; phylum Streptophyta; class Magnoliopsida; order Fabales; family Fabaceae; genus Vachellia; species Vachellia collinsii. The sequence continues at coordinate 1,488 of QFDD01114594.1, forward strand.
TAATCCATTCATCATTTACATCTCTACCTCAGAGGCCCCACCCTCCTCATAATATCTATCCTCGTTTTTTCGCTTCTTCCGCGGCCTCATCTTAACCAAGCATTCAGTTCACTCTCAACTTTAATTTATAAGACGCCTTCCCATGTCCATCCCAAAATACAGTTTTGGGCCATTCTGACCAAGCTACTGTTATATATGAACACAGGTAAGTACATAATGAAGGAAGAACCATTTAAACTTATTAAGCACACTTCATTTGTAACGTAGAACTCTCAACGTTTAATTTCTATGTGTAACATCTATCACATCAGTTGATTGCTAGTAGACGACAACGCTACCCTAAAGTCTAATCAATCAACTTTTTCTGTTTTCTCCCCGTAAAAACGTATAGACAGCGTTCCCGGTAATCTCGTTGAATTTTTTACGGTCAAACATTTTGTCTGGGAGTTCGCTTTTGTGTTAAATTTGATTTTTTTTTTTAAGTAGTGTTCTCTTCATTCTTCACCATGAAATGAGGAAGAGTTTGACCTCCTTTTAGATTTCGCCATTATAATTAAATTTGGCAACCTGGTTATCATTACAATTAATTAGTTCGAAGATCTATTTTTCAAAACCTAGAAAATCTATCGTATTAGAATTGTAGAGGATCTTTGTAACCCAACAAACACCATCATGATCCTTAAGAAACTGCTCTTTCTTCTTCTTTTTGAGTTTTCTTGGGAATGAAAACAAATTTGTCGGCGGCCGCAGTATTGCTCAGCTTTGCGGCTGATACATAACACATTAACACCTGTAAGATTCCTTCACATCTATATAACGAATGGTTTGCATTATAAGAGATATATTGTAGCAACTTTAGGGTATGTTTGGCAACCCTTGAAAAATATTTCTAGAAGTATTTTTACGTAAGTTGAAATAAAACTTCTTTTATATACTTATATTTGATTGCGTAAAATCACTTTTAAAAAGATATTCTCGAACATCCACTTAATGTCACTAAAAATTATAATAATATATACACCAATTTATGAGTCATATAATAATGAATCATACAGCAGAAGATACATAACCTCTCACAATTACTTTACTTTCTTAACATGATCCAAGATCAATAATTGAACGGCTATAAGCAGAACAGATAAAAGTTAGAATATAACTTACAGGGTATGATAGATTTCTTCTGATTAAAAATAGGTACAATGATGACAACAGGTAATTGCCATGACCAGTTAGGATAATTAGGGTTTGTGTACTACTCCACCTGTCAAACTTGTTACTCTCACCATCAAATTAGGGTTTGTGTACTACTCCACCTGTCAAACTTGTTACTCTCACCATCAAATGTCACCCAATTATAAAACTAACTAAGATTTACCTTGGGCTTGTTTGGGAAGTAACAAAACCTAGGTTTCAAACCTTGATTTCACAGAATCCGAGGTATGTATGTAAGAGAGTTTTGTCTCGGTTTGCGTGAAAGTGATTTTGAGAATTGATTAGTAAACAAGCCCATTATCTAGGTTCAAACCCAAAAGATCACAGCTCACAGTCAGAGTATTTTTTGTTCCCTAATTAATATATATACATATGTATATAATAAAATATCACACGTTTAACATACCAGTATAGTTTAAAAGATGGCAGGATTAAAGAGAAGAAAATTCAAAATAGGCGCGACGCTTGAGACGAAATCTCAAATCAGACCTGGAAAATTAACATGCAAGTTAACGCATGCAGTACAATGCGCAGGCGATAGCACCGTCTCGTCGACACCTGCCGGTTCTTACCGACATAGAAAATGGCAGTTGCAGAAATAGTCTCGAAACGACATCTCTATATTCAATTCCGTGAGCCTTTGTCTTTATCGTTTTGGCCAAATCTCGTGCCGCAGAAATTAATGCACCCAACCATTTCTTGTGATCCATGGTGTTGTTGGTGAAGAGTGCTTGTTTAAAAATTTTCAGTAATAAACTTTGATGTATTCTTATGACTATCTCTTTGAGTTACATCAGGCATCATCATTCTCCAAAAGATTTTTTTTTTTCCCAATCTGAGACATCTTGATATATATAAAATCTGATTCTTAATATAAAATCTTGTTAATAATGTGAACTATATCTTATACTATTTCTGATCTCTAATATAAAAACCAATTAACTTTTTTAAATGATTAAAAAAATTAAATAAATAATTTAATATTATACATATATTCTAAAATACTTATGTGTCATTCTATTTTATATCTATTTATAAGTTAAGTAAATTAGTTTGGAGTAAAATGATAAATATATTGATTAATTAACTTATTTAATTTTTTTAAATAAAATCAACTAACTCTTTTATTAAATATCAAAGATGGTATTTAAGACCAAATTAATGTAGTATTTATATATATATAACACTGATACTTTGCAAACTTTATACATTGAATAATACAAATGGATTATATTAGAATATTGTTGGACTCAGTTGAATGTAACTCATGTAAAGTCATTTTCTTTTCGATACCAGCGATTCAAAATGTTCATAACTTCAAAAATAATTTGGTAAAGCGATCACTAACGTAGTAATTTCAAAGATTGACATCATATCCCAATGTGAAATTGGCCCCAGCTGCCTAGTCGCTATATGTCATATGTGTAAGGGTTTAATTTTTCTTTGACGAGTAATTTTATTTGGCAATTGTCCTCAAAAGGATTATTCAATTCCTAACTTTTATTTTCAACATAAATGATTTTCTTCATCTATACATATACACTCAGAATCCTAATAATAAAAACGCCACAAACATCAAGCCTCAGACGATGTCAAAACTATACGGTCCCATTTTAGGATTCAAATGAAAGTGCGATTATACAAAAATGGAACCATGTCTTTTTCAATTTGTGCACACGTTTCTGGGCCAAGCTGTTTGATACGAGGGGAGGAGAGAGAAATGGAAGGAAAGAAAATTTTTTGAGTTGGATTTAAAAAATTTGAAGAAATGGGGTTAAAAATTGAATAACTTTCCTTTAGAAATATATAAAGATAAACAAGAATACCACATAACAAAACATCCAATCGAATGCTTTTTATAAGTGAATCAATCATTACAGATAAACAAAAATATAGTGATATAAGTAAGAAATCTATTTATCATTTGCGACATCCACCCATCCTCTAATCCAAGTATACGGATTCATTGAAAAACTGAGTTGAGCAGACTAACGATGACAATAAGCATTATCTCGCTAAAAAGATGGACTATTATGAAGTTATCAAGTTCCATGTCAACAAACAAACCTTGAGCTGAGTGAGCTAACACAATAGAAAAATTACTTTAGGAATAAAAACTCTATTGAGTGATTTCATTCGGTTCAAAATGGGAAAACTGGATATTTTCCCTTGAATTAATATAGAATCAAATCTTAATGTATCTATTTTAATTTCTTATTATTCTTTATTTATTAATTTGGATTTCGTATATATCTGTGTGTGTGTGTGTGTGGGATCCATATTTTTAGGGTAAAAGAAGAGTGACATTCTAATAATGCCCTTTATTTTTATTTTAATTCATTGGATTTTTGTAGTAGTTTCCATTCTCATAAAAAAAAATGTATTCGACGTGGTACTTTTCATGTTAACCCAAAAGGACCCGTATATACCTGGACATCACGAACAAAACAAAGCGTGTGGTGTAATGTCATTAAACCTTACACATGATGATGCATGAATGAGGCATTCCTCTTGAAGAAAACATCCGGAATAAAAACATTGAAGTGGAAAAAGACACTTCCTTTTTTCCAATTCATTGTCTGGTCCACACAATAAAAACACGCACGTATTATGTGTAATCAACTGACCCAGAATTCATGAAATACGCATCAATCCAACAACTTGAATCGAGAAAACCTGCTAGCTGTTTTACAACTATATATGGATTCAATTTGGAGCCTACAAGTTGTATGTACACATCACGCCAAAATATCTAAATAAATAAATAAACCCTGATTCACTTTTTATTAATTAATTATCTAAATTTATGGCCGACTACAAGCAACTAAGCCCAAGTGGCAGACATGCAGGCGAAGATGCTAGACCCACAAATAGGGACCTCCTCATCAATCACTCCACCCCTGTTTGCAACTTACAAATATAGCTGTACCCAAAAAAAACTTACAAATATAGTTAAATTTTATTTAAGGTATTATTGACACTAAATATAGATATATATCTTAGAAGAGATTTAAAGAGGTTAAAGATCTGTTTATATTAATGGTACAAGATACCTTTTCAATATAATTTAAATCTGTTAAGTAAATATATAAGAAAAGTTTTATTTAAACTTATAAAAATATGCTTCTCCAACGCTCACCAAGAAGGAGCTAAATTTGTTTTATTAGATTCAACCTTGTTCTTATCTTTCCCTCTTTATTACGCAAACAAACATAGAAAATGAAATGGGCCCACTCTGTGCCACTTTCAATAGAGTACTAGTATAAAACTTAAATTAAAAAATAATAATATCAATCACGCGGGTTAAATATAGAGCCCCTGTAACCTAGTTGTTATTTTGCGCACGCGTTCTTCATGCCCATTAATATTCTATCACCCTGTCTTTCAACCGGATCAGATTTTATATTCACTCAACCAATTAATACAAAATCACATAAAGCCGAAAAACTCAAGCAAATGACTTTCAATTACTTGTTTTGCCCATTGTTTGTTCATCCACTGCTTTATTTATATCAGTCCCACCCCCCTTCTTCCTTCCTCACTCCTCTCTCCTCTTCTCTCTTCATTCTTCGTTCTTTTCTCTGTCTGTGTCATCCTCATAATTCGTAAGGCCCTTTTCAACAATGAGTTCCGAAGTTCTGGAATATCCCATGGCCACCACCACATTCACCTTCTTGTTCTTCTCCTTCACAGTCCTCTTCTCCTTCTTCTCCTTCCTCGTCTTCCTCTCTAGAATGAAGCCCTGGTGTAACTGCCGCACCTGCAGGTCTTACTTGAACTTGAGCTGGACCAAGCAGTTCAACAATCTCGCCGACTGGTACACTCACCTTCTTCAGAAATCATCCACCGCCACCATCGACATGCATGTTCTCGGCAACATCATCACCGCCGATCCCATAAACGTTGAGTACATCCTCAAGACCCGATTCGATAACTACCCAAAAGGCAAGCCCTTTTCCACCCTCCTCGGCGATCTCTTGGGCCATGGAATCTTCAACGTAGACGGTGAGGCCTGGAGGTTCCAGCGCAAAATGGCAAGCCTTGAGCTCGGAAGCGTCGCGATTCGGTCCTACGCGCTGGAGGTTGTCACCAACGAGATCCGATCAAGGTTGATACCCGTCTTCAATCAAATCAAAGGCGTTCTCGACTTGCAAGACATATTTCGTCGGTTCTCCTTCGACAACATTTGCATATTCTCGTTCGGGTTAGACCCCGGTTGTCTCAGGCCATCCCTTCCCGTGTCGAGCCTCGCCGTGGCGTTCGATGATGCCTCCAGGCTCTCAGCGGAGAGGGCGATGATGGCGTCGCCGATAATATGGAAGATGAAACGGCTCTTCAACATAGGATCTGAGAAGAAATTGAAGGAAGCCATTAAAGTGGTGAGCGATTTAGCGGAGGAGATGATAAAGCAGAGACGCGAGGAGGGTCATTCGACGAGCAAAGACCTTCTTTCGAGGTTCATGAGCTCCGTCGACGACGACAAGTACCTCAGGGACATAGTCGTAAGTTTCCTTTTGGCGGGTCGAGACACGGTGGCAGCTGCGTTGACCTGCCTTTTTTGGCTCTTGTCAAAAAATCCTCAAGCGGAATCTCGAATCCGGGAAGAGTTGGACCGGGTTATGGGGCCGGCCCAGGGGGTAGCTCGGTTTGACCAATTGCGTGACATGCATTACCTGAACGCAGCGGTTCACGAGAGCATGAGGCTATACCCGCCGGTTCAGTTCGACTCAAAGTTCGCACTACAAGACGACGTGTTGCCGGACGGTACATTCGTGAGGAAGGGCACTAGAGTGACGTACCATGCATACGCGATGGGTCGGATGGAGCGGATATGGGGCACCGATTGCCTTGAGTTCAAACCGGAGAGGTGGTTGCGAGGTGGAGTGTTCGTGCCCGAGTGCCCATTCAAATACCCAGTTTTTCAGGCGGGGGTAAGGGTTTGTTTGGGGAAGGAGTTGGCTATGGTGGAGATGAAGGCTGTTATAGCTGCGTTGGTGCGAAGGTTTGATGTCCGAGTCGTGAAAGCGGAGTCAGAGCCCCGGTTCATGCCGGGCCTGACTGCCACCGTGAGGGGTGGCATGCCGGTTCAAGTCAGGGAAAGAAGACAGTGATGCAGCGAGTGAGGATCTCGATTTTGCAGACATTGGATGAAGCAGCTACAGTGAAGTTGTTTAGTTCCTTGGAACTAGCACATGGTGTGTACTTGAGAGAGAGAGAGAGATGATGGGGAATCCAGCAAACTACATATTGTAAATAATAATCAATCTACTCATAGAAATGAAAGCTTCCTTTTCAATTCTGACATGCTTATGCTACTCGTGAATAAGTGGCTAGCTCATTACTATGAAATTAATAATAACCTTTAAATTTGAATGAGAAATATGAATTTGGCCAAACAAATAACAGAGATAAGCATATTAATTAATAAATTGATTTTAACTATTTATTAAGTGACTTGTGTTATGACGAAATAATTCACCACGGGATGTTAATGCACAAAAACAAATTAAAGGTAGTGGAGTGAATTATGAACATGTTTGAAACATCTTCTAAAAATATTTTTATATAAATTGAGATAAAACTTCTTTTATATATTTACATTGAATTACGTACAATCACTTTCCAAAAATCATTTCTAAACATGTTAGTAAAGAAGTTTAAATCCACCAGACACAAGCTCGAGCATGTAGATTTAGATACCCAATCACTCAGAGAGAATGAAACAATGTTATAGAACTTTCTCAACTTAATTAAATATATTGGGAACAACTTTTAATATTTTTATTCCAGAATCTGATTAAGAGATTGTTTGTCAACCATTTTTAAAATTACTTTTATGTAAGTTAAAATAAAACTCATATCATATTAAAATAAAACCCTTTTTATATACTTAATTCGAATTACATGGTTACTTTTCAAAAGGTAATTTTAAACAAATCCCGACTACAAAACAGTTAGTGTAGAAACTTAACATCCTAACGTAAATTCAAATGACACAAAATCTATTGGAGAACAAAAAATAAACGATATATTTTTATTCCTTCATCAAGACAGAAGGCCTGGTTAAAACTCTGGTGCCTATTGTTGTCCTATCAGTAATAAAGGAAATCAAGTATTGTTTCTAAGCATGAAAAATGTCCCTTGTTTTAATATCTTTTTTTTTTCAATAGCCGGAATTAGCATTTAAGCCTATGCTACATATATAATATAAAAATTTTAGCAAATTTCCCAATATAAATCGTTAATAGCATGACTCATTTCTTGAAGTTTAATTTGTAGATGCTCACGTACTTAGTCTAAAAGTCAACATGGATCTTAGAAATGAATATTAATCTTAAATGTGCCACTGCATCTCCATCACAGTGCATCTTACATATAAGGGTATTATTGTTGTTGTTGGTATCATTATTATTAATAGTCTTTGTATGATATTCTAAGATATTGCACGTATTTCGTCTAAATGAAAAGTAGAGCATTCAATTAAGAGATTTCACAGGCGTCGCTGACGATCACCCATCGAAAGGAAGAAAAGGCACGCCTAAGGCTATTGATTGAAGAAAATTAATTTGGTGGAAAAGAGAAACAGAGACAGATAAAATATTGACTTCAGTCCATCGTATTCCTACCCCCACTCACGTTATTATCCTTAAAAAAAAAAAAACGAATTCCCTTGTTAAAAGTTGGCAAGTCAAAATCATAAAGTATGATTGCCGTTGAAAAGGGGCGATGTAATATTTTTATCCCTGATTTTATTAGCTTTTTTGAAAACTGTAGAGAAAAAAAAGTGGATGTTACAACTTTTTTTAGGATGATACCATTACTCTTTACAATTTGTTCAAATTATGATTTAATTCATGTAATCGAATTGTGATTTTTTTGTCTTCACATTTTTATAAGATTTTATCTGAGTTAAACTATCTTAATTTTAACTCACACCATTATGTATAGAACTAAAACCAAAACTTATTAAAATTTCTGGTTATATTCACTGTAGTTACCTTTAATGAACTATGACTTTAGTATTATAGTTAACACTGTTAAAACTGTATTAAATAATTATAAAACTGTAGATATCAAAATCACGATTAAATTAAACTGCAATGACCGACAATAATATTAGCCTATTTTTGTAATGTACTAGTTTAAATCCAAAATTGAGGGCATTTTTGAGAAACAGAAATAATTGATTCACAATATATAATAGTTTGTTTGGCAATCGTTTAAAAAGCACTTTTACGCAAGTCGAAATAAAACTTCTCTCCCATACTTACTTTGAATTACGTAAAATCACTTAAAAAAGCTATTTCCAAACATACTCTAAACCACGTTGAGAGTCATTGATTATAATTTTTAGATTTTACTCATATTCATCAGACTGTGGATATAAAAAAGCAGAAAAGAATTTACACATACTTGAATAGAAGTTGATTTTTTTTATTTAACGAATATTTGATTAGTTAATTAGTTATTTTCTTTAATTTTCGTGACATTTGACATTGTTGAAAGTAGTAACTTATAATTTAAATCTAAACAGTGCTTAAAAAAGTATTTTGCTCGTTTTTATATAAGAAACAATTATCACATGTGTATTGCTTTTATTTGTAACGGACATTGATAGGATGTCTCAAATTCCCTTGTTAATAACTTTACATTTTGCCCACATTTAATTACTCATACTAATATCATTACGTTTACTCATACTATCGTCCCATCCCACGCGCATTCCCTATCTTATACTCTATTCACATAGATAAGAGTATTTTTTGAGAACGGTTATTGTTTTTGCATGTCTCTAACCAATTTTGACATTTTCAATAACATATTTTATTTATAAATTGATATACAATATAATGATATATATATAAGTAAATACTTTTTTTAAATATATATAGCTTCACTAATCTCTACAAATAAAAAAGGTTAATTGAAATTTATATTAAGAATTGAAAGTAGTAGTTTAGAACAAAGATAAGAAAGTGCTACCCAAAAGTACTAAGTATGCTTACTGAATTTGAATTCTGTCTTGTATAAAAAAAAAAACTCATGAGGAGAACCCTATATCTTAATTGAAATGTATTAATCCAGATTAATTGATTATTTACATGTCTAATAATAGGTAGAATTCAGAAAAAGCATCCGAACAAGAGGGGAGTGGAAAGAAAGACATTAAGCAAAAAAAGAAATGAATGAGGAGCATGTTAGGTTCATTTAATTGGAGGATTGATGGTGAACAAAAGTTGAGTTGCATGCATGTTTGATGTTTATCCCCACACCCAATCATCGAAAAGGATGAACTTCGAAGCATATGAACAGGAGATCACACTACGTGTCCTCCCAAATCATCTCCACGTGTTCCTCACTAATACCCACCAAGTTATGTCGCCAATCTCAAAGCATTGCCTAGCTTCGTTTTTTTTTTGCCCCATTCCTTCTTTTTTTTTAAATTATCATCTCACATCTTAAATTAATGCTCTCAATTAATCATCATACCAAAAATATTCAAAATCAAACATATAATGAAATCCGTAATGGAGGGACAGCTTCACAATTTAATATTCATGCCGTGCTTCAATTACCTGTAATTAATAAATTCATCATGTATTTTAACTGATTCAGAATAAACAAATGATGATATGATTAAACATCTCTTAAATATATACGAGCCCACGCTAAATGACTAACACACGCACATTGCAAAAGTGGTGATAAAGCATGTAAATAATGTTATGTTAGGAAAATCGATTCACATGCCCCCAGCTATCTTAGGTTTTAGTGTAGGAAGTAGGAACACAGTAATTGAATTGTTGAGATGCATATCTCGAACAAATTAAGACATCTGCAGTGAGGCTATGTTTTGTTAAGCGATCATTTGTATTTCCTTTGATTTTTTATATATAAAATCTACTTTATAATTAAAATTGAACTATAAAATTAATCTCATATTAAGAATTCGATAGAGTATTTTAAACCTCACAACGGAGTCACGCGCACAAACAAAACTTGCGACGACGTGAAGAATCTATGATAGTATCGCCTCTGTTGAAAGCCATAACTGAACAGCTTAATTAAAAATTAGTCATTAGTGAACAAAATGTTGCAAATAAACATATGCGAAAATGATACTAGACAATTTTTAAAATATGGAAAGAACATGTATCTAATATGCTTAATTCTAGATTAGACCCAATAGATCAATTAAGGATATTGAAATTGATGAAAAGATAATAATGTCCTTTAAATTAGAAAAATTTGGAACTCCTTTTTAGAAATGTAAACATGCCATGTGGCCTTTCAGAGGCCTCTAACATGGCATGTTTGTAAAAAAGGTTAAATCAGAGCTTATTTAAAGATCTGAATATATAAACATGCCTAATATATTTTTTTAAGGCATGACCTACAAGCTTGTAAACATGTCCGTTTACATATTTTAAAAATAATTTTTTTATTTATATTATATATAAATTTATGTTATACATTGTTTGTGCAAAATCCAGGGAGAGATGGTTTTAGAAGGGAATCCGATGATCCAACAGTGCACGACTAAAGACCGTACCGCGATGCCTGACGCGAAAGTAAATGAAAGTGGGGAAATACGGCTTGGTCGATAATCATTTACAGGAATTCAACGTCAGTATACAAGAGTCTGAGATTTGAAAACTCAGAGAAAAGAGATGAGAAAGGAAGCATAAGTTAGGGAGTGCCAGCTAGTTCCCTTCGTTACAGATTAGCAGAAATAAATAGATCAACTCGTGGTTTTCTAACCATTGAATGGTTACGGCGTTGCTCCTGGAATCTAGGCTGCGTGGGTGCTAAATATGTGGATCGTAACGATCGGATCCTACATCCGTGGAGGCGTGGACCGAGGACGAACGTTGGCTTTGTTGGGTGGACGGTCGCTGACACTGGTCGCAGGCGCACGACTGCTGGCAAGTCTTGATCGCGTGGACAGTTGCTGGGTCGTGTCCTGGGTTGTCGTTAGCAATTGGGCTGTCATGAGCTATTTGGGCTGACTGAGTCTAAAGTCATTTTTTGGGCATACATACATACTATTTATTTTTCACTCTTACATTATAATTTGAATATATAATTATATTTATATCTTATATATAAATTTATATCATATTTTTAATTATTTTATTTTGGATAATTTATATTGATTTATATAATTTTAAAATTTATTTGGGCCTTTTAAATTCATCATATGACCTTTTGACCTATTTTTTAGAATTTAGGCTTTTTAATGAGTTTTAGACTAGGCCAAGCACAAATAAAAAAGAAGGCTTGAAACAGGTCAGGATCATACAAAACAAGGCAGATATGTTTCCATCTAACTCCCCTTATTCACAGATGATCATTTCAACTTGACTATATATAATAATCGGTCAAGTATATGAAATCTGCTCATATGAATATTGCTGCTGTTGGAAATTGAAAAAAATTGGAACTTCAAATATTCATTACAACTTAAATTTAGTGAATTGCAACTCGACTATAAAAAAATAACCATTCAAGTGTGTGCAATTTGATCATATGAATATTACTATCCCTAAAACTTAAAAAAATTGAAATCCCCTTACCAAATGTTCATTGCGAATTAAATTTAACAAATTGTAATTTGAGCATAAAAAATAACAAGTTAAGTATAAGAAATTTTGCTTATTGCAAATCAGTTACTTAATCTATAAGGGGCATTCTTGTATTTTCATAACACTTAAATATCTTTAATTGATCTACTGGTTTTGATATAAAATTAAACACATTAACCATTCTGATTTATCATTTATATATTTTAAATGTTTCTTGGTGTCATTCTCTCCGCACATGCATATTGTAATGCATATTGTAGAAACAAATGTCACAGTCACACACACAGCCATATATGTATATATTAAGCGGGTCGAAATCATTTTGCGAACATGGTCATGTTCACATCGTAGCCAGTGCGCATGATGTTATAAATAAATAAATAGAGTAATTTGCTTTCAACGCTTGCACGTGAAGTCAAAAAATTATCTAGGCTGGAATAAAGGAAGTCTATCTCTTTAACACATCTGTAAACTAAAAGATGAGTGCTTAATAAATTGAATGTCACGGGAAAAAAAGTTAAGCAACGCAAACGGCTGATAAATTGAACATCACGTACACGAGTGAGTTAGACTCCTTGCTCTTTCGGTGGATTGATGATATCGATATTGTACTGAATATATGTATAGGTTATTATAAATATAGATGCATGGCTAGGGCAATAATTAACCAGGCGTTTGTATTACGGAATCTTAATTATCATAATCATTATCATTATGTATGTATTCAAAACAGCACTGTGATTAAGTTAATCAGAAACTAGCAGAAATAATTAAACAAGAAATATTGCTTATATTCTCCTGCAATTCACATGCATAGCCCACAGCTTATCATTGAACTTTAAGCATATTATATATAAAGGGCTTCATCTCTATATGGGAAAACACAAAACATTTTGATTCCCTCTTCTTGTCCGCTTTTCTATACTTAGTATTTCTCAGTTCTCATCATGTGCTTGTACTGCATGGGTTGATCTACATTTTTCATAAAAAAGAAGCGCGCGCGCGCGCGCACAGAGGTCTCGCGCTCTCTCTCTCTCTCTCTATATATATTATATAGCGCCATCCTGTTCTTAGCTTCCTTCTAATTTTTTTTTCAGTGTTTTGCCTTTACATGTGTATGCGTGTCCGCGCCTTAACTTCCAGGTGACGACGTGTCCTTCACTCTAACCTTTAGGACCACCCTTCTGCAACAGGGGTTTATTATTATGATAGGAGGGTATATAAAAAAGTCAATCTTCAAATGGTAACACAACGTTATCTTCTATTCTTTATAAAAATTAGTTGATTTTTAGAAAGGGATTAAAAAGGTAAATATATTACTTATGGATACTAAAATATCTATATGTATTACTAGATTACATACTAATTTAAAAGTTAGACAAATTAGTTTTTAAAAAAATAATTAATATTTTGACGGTTAATTAGTTTGTCCAATCTAAAAAAGAAAAAGTCAACTTGATTATCATATTGATGTACTACTAATTAAGCCTCCCTCCAAGATATTCAACGTGGTCCACACCGATGGACCACAGACTAACACATGGTATGTGCTATATATAATCTATACAAACTTTTAGTTCACCTAATGTTCTCATGAAATATTAAATCATACAAAATTTTTATTAGTTATAAGGTAGCTAATTTAAATTATAAAGTTTATTGAGGCGCTTACTTGAAGAAAATCCACTGGCTAGCTTATGATACATTAATCAGGAACGAAGGGAGTGTATTATTCTTTACGCCAAGGACCTGGTCGTGATTATTCGATAAAATCAAAGTTCTAATAAGCTAAAAGAAGCCATGTAGTTAAGGTTGGAGTATTGGATGTATGATAGTCTCACGTCGAATGATCAGTCAATGAATAATCACAGCTATATAAATGGGTGGTGATTGGTGAATCATTTCAAGGTAATGATTTGAGTTATTTTAGTATAAGTGACTGGCTGGTCGATCAATGCCCGTTATAATAAGAAGTATACTGTAACAAAACTTATAGCTTCCAGAATTAAGTTGAAATACAAACCCTTAAAATATATTATTGCTTAACCGCTTTTGTTTTGTATACAGAGATGATATAGGAATTCGAGTTACATGTCCCCCATTTTAGTATTCGTCAAAATAATTGTTTAGTATTTGGCTTAGATCCCCCTTTTTTTTAACGAAGACATGTGGGGAATCGCTTTTTATGGAGAAGATGACATAGTTAACGTACGGGTTGGACTTTCTATTGTCAGCACATCACAATCAAAGAATCTAATGGGAGAAGATAATTAACTTCAATTGGTATTTAAGCATAATATATGATTATTCTACAATATCTACTCTTTCTTTTCCCTTTTGGCCAACTATCCCTACATTTGCTGCTTTAGGTGCTACTACTATAGTAGTTTCTCGTGGCACGTTGTCGCATCTCGCAAGACATGATTATACAAAATTAATAAACAACAGACGATTCATTAATTCTTTTAATGTTCTTGCTTTAATAATAGTGCCACTATATGATGCTAAGTTATAATAATAATACGCAGTAGTAATAATCGGAAGATGTTGTGAGGTGTGGTGAACAGTGAAAGGATAATTTAAGCACAGTGCATGTTTGTGTTTGAGCTGAGTTTCTCGCCCTGACTATATCTCTGTATTTCCCTATGTACGCTAGTGAAATAAAAAATGATCTCTAGACAGTTTAAAAATGGATTTTTAAACCATTGTGCAAGACGCATTAGGTTTGCAACTTCAACATTAAAGGGTTTAACCCATTGGAATGAGAATTGTTTAATTGAAGGGGTAGATATATATTATTGAACGAGGCGATCTAAATTAAAAATATTTTCAAATAGTTGATTTTTGATTGAGTTTAATAACGTTATATGATATATATAGCCGATTTTATCTAGAGGGATGGGATTTTGTTGTTGTGAAAGGGTACACATTTGCACCACAAGTTAGTAACCGGATCATACCTATAACCTCTCACTCACGTGAGTTTTTATGTTGCTATGCTATAAGGTTATTGACAAATGTGATTATTTATCAACTAGCACAACTGTCCACGTCAGCTTCAATGTATCTATCTCTGCATCAACCTCGTTTTCATTTTGTTGTCACGTTTATTTTTTTTCCATCGTGTTTTTAATGACATCGATTTTTATCATTTAAAACTTGTTCTATTCATGGGGAGAAAATAAAAACGTGAATCTTGTCATTAAAATAATACTACCTCTCATGAAGCGCATGCTTTAATAAATCTATTATATTTATATTTATTTGATGAAGAATGGATATTATATACTTTATCTTTCAGCATCAGTGGATAGTGAAAAAAAAAAAAAAAAAACTGAACGTGAAACTCTTGAAACTTTTTGTTGAATATGACATACGTAAGTAACTGATCGGATGATATAAAATACAAAAAAGTGTTTCATACACTGACTAATTAATTTCCAATGCTCCGATTTTTTTCCCACTCTGAAAATGGCGCTTTCCACAGCTACGATGTACTTCGCCCAACTAAAAGTCGGGTAACTCCCTCATGTGGGTATCCTTTGGTGGGCCAAGCTAGCCGTAGCCCAGTATCCCAGGCCCAAATATTTTGAACCGTTCCAGCACCCTGGCCCAATGACTTGTTAATGAGACATTTTCACTTGTCAGATATTATGTCACTTCATCGAAGCTAATTGTGATTCTCCTTTTTTTTTTGGTTACACAGTATAAGTTTTTTTTAAAAAATTATTGTTTTGGGATGCAATGCTTGGAACTCTAGAATTATCTAGACATAAGCTCGGCAAAAAGATATCAAACAATAACAAGTTTGAAAATGGACAAGGGCCTTTTGAGTTTCTGACATCTAAAACCAAACAACTGAGATGTTTGGTATAGCTTATGCGTGCTTCCAAGTTTTATCCGTGATTTCTTAATTCCCGATTAAGAATATGCATAAAGTTGAATTGAATGGATTCTCTTCTTCAAAAGTTTACACCACGGGATTTCGTTTTTTTTTTTGTGTGTAAACTGTATGTCAAAAAAAATGGTTTGTGCCACACTAATTCGAAGGCTAATCCACAAATCCAACCAGAGA
Organism: Vachellia collinsii; assembly: GCA_006871305.1. Lineage (NCBI taxonomy): Eukaryota > Viridiplantae > Streptophyta > Magnoliopsida > Fabales > Fabaceae > Vachellia > Vachellia collinsii. The sequence goes on from QFDD01114594.1 coordinate 17,361, forward strand.
CTTGATTCACTCAGGAGCCCAATAGTGGAGCACCTAAGGAATACGTGAAGTCACACCCAGAGTTCATATTCATCTCCAGCTTCCCCCGAATGTTGGAATAGACAACTGGGATTTGAAAATCCAACGACCAGTACCACTAGATTCTCGGGAGTCGATAGACGTAACTAAGACCAACGGCTAACTATTTATTTTTTTCCTACTCATTATTTTAAACATTCTAGATGTTCTGAATACACCGAATACTCGTAGAATCACTCTAGTCTCTCATTCCCCCATTCATCTACTACCAACATTCTTTGAACTCACTCATATCTTCATCAATATAGTTTCTCTTGATCTTCTTTATCACTCATATCTTGCGTTAGCGGCAATAGTCAAATCTTGTCTTCTTAACATTGTTGACGGTCCAAGCATATTTAATTTTATTCAATTCCGATTCTTTGCTAAAATTTGGTCCAAAAAAAAAAAAGTTTACCTACAATTTTGCAACTGTAAAGTCTTTACACTTCAAATTCGAGATATCCAAAATATTATTGGCGAAGATCTCGGGGCAAATTTGTCATTTCGTGATTATAACTTGCAGAACTAGGGTTTTAACTCTGTCATTCTCTCTGTTTTATCGACCCCGCGACGTAGATCCGAGGAGCTTCTGAAACCACTGCTCTCTGAAACTCTTGCCATTCTCTAATTAAAAATAAGGGAAACCTGACGCGCGCAACCTTGCTCCGGCTCTCATTAGTCGTCTTCGCAGTTTGCATAACACAGGTATCGTCGGACTCCTTTCTCTGATGTGCAACGGGAATGATTTTGTTTGTTTTTTTAATCCTCTCTTCGTTATTATAGACGATGTCCTTGTTTTTCGGACTGTATTTTTCTCTGCCGTTTTGAGTTTTTCCTTCATTCATTGTATTCGGATTTGGGTGTCTCGTAAGGTATATTGAAGATAGTCCGTAGACAGAGATTAACGTATACGATCTGCTTAAGGTTCTTGCTTCAACTTCCCATTCCCGTAGTTTGCCTCAATCTTGCTGACCCCTGATTGGATATATAGTTACTCTGCATAAACCCTAAAATCGCAATCCCTCTACCTTTGTTTCAAGGAGTGGTCTTTGACGATGCTTCCGTATTCAGAAGATTGCTATCTGTTTTGCTAATCTAATGTCAGGGCAGGGATGAAGGTGATTGCTGCGTATTTGCTGGCAGTGTTGGGAGGGAACACGTCCCCTTCAGCTGATGATATAAAAAATATTTTTGCCTCAGGTGCGTGGGCTCCCATATTTTCTCTTTTTATTCTTTTGTCCTTGCAGATAATTGTGCGACTTTTGCTTTCTCATTGACGGTATAAGCTCTTCAGCTGAAAAACTAAGAAAATATAATATTCACTCCAATTTTTGATCAATAGATGTGATAACAGGAGGAATGAAATTGAAGGAGTAAATGTATAATCTATTTAAACTTCACCTAATGTCTACAGGCCTCTTCGATTTTCACTCCTCCGCACTTTCTTCTCCAATCGCCTTAGGGAAACACCGCTAATTTTTACATTTCTATGACTGAATTGGTGATTAGTGAATACTTATCTCAGAAAGCTTGTATGGCCACAGTGTTAACGACCGCTGCTGCACAACTACATTGAGGAAGCTGAATAATTAAATCAGAAGTCTTGCATGCAATCAGAATTAATGTTTACCCCTCTGTTATTGTGATTAGTTCGAAAAGTTTAGCATCCTTCACAAGAGGCTATAGTTAAAATGATTTCATATGTTGCACAGAAATGCTAAGATTGCCCTGCAACCTGGAACCAGTACAATAATTTAAGTCGAAGTTGTTCCATTATTTTCATACTGGAACTGTTTTACATTTTGTTGATTGGTTCCTCATGTTACTTTCATGATTTGCAGTTGGTGCTGAGGCTGATGATGATAGAATTGAGCTTCTCTTAAGGGAAGTTAATGGCAAAGATATTACGGAAATAATTGCTGCTGGAAGGGAAAAGCTGGCTTCCGTTCCAGCCGGTGGTGGTGCAGTTGCCGCCATTGCTGCACCTGCAGGCGGAGCCGCAGCTGGTGGTGCTGCACCTGCTGCTGAGGCAAAGGAGGAAAAGAAGGTGGAAGAGAAAGAAGAGTCTGATGAGGTGAGATAATATAAACTTGCAGTTGTTCTCTATATAATCAACGATTATTTGTTAAATATTGATCGCTCATGGTTTCATCTCTAATGGTTGCTGTTCTTTCTACAGGACATGGGTTTCAGCCTTTTCGACTAAAGGTCTGAGTTGGTCTGTTTATCTGTAGCGTTTGTGGCTCCAGTTAGGGTTTTTGTCCAATTACACTATTTTTTGTTACTTGCATATTATTATTATTATAGGTTGGGTTGGGTTGGTTTTGACTTATCATTCGAAGCAATGTAATAGCATCCTAGCTTCAGTGTCACCTTTCACGAAAAGTGAACTTATATAGCGATACGTTTCTTGCATTTTAATCCTCGCTCGAACAACCACCGTTGTTGCTTTTATAATTTTTGCGGGACAAATGATTGCCAATTTGTCTTTGAACGGACAAGAAAATTTGAGAACCACTCTCGATAGAATGACTGCATGCTGTCTACATCTTATGTGAATGGTTCGAAGTCATTTTTTTCTTTTATTTTATGAAAATTATTTTAATGTATTCTTATTTAAGGTAAATAATTTCTTAACTTTCATTGTTTAAAAGATAATTTTTATTTTAAATTTTTTAGTCGAAAATTTTAAATGTAAACAGTTAAAAATCTAATTAAATTCTAATTGATCATTGCTATGAGCATAACTAGTTTTGGAAAACTCCTCCATTATCCATTTGATGCGACTTCGTGTTGAAGAATTAAAATTAGGCTCTGCTTCCATTTTCACAAGAACAAATTTCCATGGAAGCATTATCATAAAAAACAAGAAAAAAAAGGAAAGGAAATATGGGTTTTCATATGCCAATCAATTATTTCCAACAAGGGTGTAAATCAATTCTTCCTTTGTATTTATTATGAAGACTATAAAACTAACTAATCAAACTCTTCTTGCGAACAACTTTTGTTAAGGATAATTTTAATATTTTACAAGAAGTTAATAACCTTCACTAATTTTATTAATTTATGTAAAGTTGATAAATGCCCATACTCTCTGAATTATTTGTAACTGACTTGTCAGATGGATGATCATATTCATAAGTTTTTATATTTTCAATGAATTGGATGATGATACTTCATCCATATGACCATATCATAAACTATAGGTGCAACAATAATTCTATGTAATTATTGGATTTTACAAGTAAATATTATTTAAAATTATAATACCCTAAGAGCGGAGAAAGAAAGTGTACTTATTTTGTATGTGAATGTGCTTAACTCCTGTAGGGCCTCAAGCTCGTCATTTACCACATTTTAAGTGAACGTATTAAGATAATGTGGGAGCATTGACAGTGATATAGAACATATTTGAGAACAGCTTCTATAAACACTTTTACATAAACCGAAAAAAAACCCCTATCACATACTTATTTCCGATTGCATACAATTTTTTTGTAAAAGATGATCCCAAACATGCTAATAATAATAACCCATCGAAGCAAACACATAAATACCCGATTTTTTTTTTTTGGGGGTGGGGTGGTGCCAAACAAAATTTAATTGGTCAAAATACAAATTGCGCTACCATGTCTCAATAATACCTTACAACTTCGATCAGCCCGATTGTTAGCTTAATTACCTGAAAAATGATAAATAGTAAATAATAAACCAGCCAGTAATTTTTAGACGATCAATCGAATAAATGTCGATTTTTTAGCCCATGCGTATAATACTTGCATAGATCTGTCTGTCTTCAAGCCAATTAATGACGATTTTGGAATGGAACAAGACATGACCTAAGTCAAGGAAAGAAGAAAAATATTTACCGGCTAAAACTATTGCATCCAATGAAGGACTGCTCAAACCAGCCAAAGGACCTTCAAGACTTTGGAACAGTGACGTTTAGGATTTTAACATCTTGATATGGCTTGTCTGTCTTGTCTGTCTTTACTTTTTCTATAGCCTGCCATCAAAACCAGAGCTCCCAGGTGTAAAATCAAATGTGAAGAATAACATGGAATATTTGAAACTTGAAAGAGATCTTCAATCAAATGTGTCTTGTGATTTTCTTCATGGTAGTGACAGCAAGCTTAACTGCCAATTTACCTGTACGACATCCATTCCCTTCACAACCCTGCCAAATACAGTGTGCTTGTTGTCCAGCCAAGGAGTGGCCACTGTAGTGATAAAGAACTGAGAACCATTTGTGTTGGGGCCCGCATTTGCCATTGATACTGTGAAAGGCCTATCATGTCTTAAACTGCAGGGACAAATAATTTGCTGTGAGTTCCATCATTAGGCATATCTTGCTAGGAAATTCTACTCATTTTGTATTGGGGGATGACTTGTATAAATAATTAATTTACCTTTTGTGAAATTCATCCTCAAATTCCCTCCCCCAAATAGACTGTCCACCAGTACCATCTCCCAAGGGATCCCCTGTTTGAACCATGAAGCCTTTAATAACTCGGTGAAAAATAAGGTTATCATAATAGCCATTCCGACAGTGAGTTGTAAAGTTCTCCACAGTTTTTGGACATTCCTCCGGGTATAGCTTCATATGAATGTCACCCATGGAAGTGTGCATAATCTGGCAAAAGAAATAAAAATTTAAGACGTGATCATTAATCCTTGTGGTAATGCAAGATAATCTTATATTAAATAGACATGCATAAAGGAAGAAGGTTTTTCTAGGGGAAGGGGTGTTTGAGGTTTGAACTACAAAAGAAAGCAAGACATAGATAAGCCACATGCAAACACAGACACAATGCTGAACCTCTAATTGTTGAGTCGAGGTTAGCATACACCGCATTTTACAATACATATCTCATGCTCCTGGCATCATCCCTATTCATAAGAATATCCGCTGGACTTTTTATGATGCTGAAAACAACTAGTAAATTACATCCCCACGTATTTTCTTTTGACAATTCCATAACAACAGCCAAAAAGGGCATGACCAAGAAAAAGTAAATAAATAGAACTTGCACTTATTGAGGAGGGAAATTGTTTTTAGATGACGTTAATCTCTAGCATTAAGCAAGCATTTGAATTTATAAATTTATGCCTGAAATTTATTGCAGGTCATGACAACAGTTTATTTCAAAGACTAAGATAACTCACCACGTTGTCCGGAAGTGATGTTGTAACTGCCTTTCCAATATCAGAAACTGCCAAGAGTTCATCGGGAGGAGGCTTCTCATTGAAAACATCTCTTCCTTTAGTTGCATCTTCAGGCTCCTCTGGTTCTCTCCGACTGATAAGACCATGAGAGATGCCAAGTCAGGAAAAATAGCAACAGCATGCAATTCAATGACATGGAAAACCAGGGTGCTGTTGAAACACTGGCATAAAAAAAAAACCCAAATAGAGGCCATATAACCTGACCGTTAGACTCTTACCTAAACAAGTATATCCTGTGTTTTTTGAAGGCACAACATAAAAGAGTGGGATCTGTCAAAGGCTCCTTGCTCTCATTGACATTTGCCGCTGCTGAAGGAATCTTTCTTACTTTTTTACCGTTTTGATCCCCTTGATATAATGCTATTCTTAAGAACCTATCATTGTTCTCCACCTTCCCAAGTATTCGGGCAACTTTATTGGTATGCAAATTTATTATCTGCAAACAGTTAGAGATAAAAAAACACATTAGAGCACAAAGCATCAAATGGTTGTCTCATTGCATTGATTGCCATACATATATATATATAATTGAATAATTTGAGGAAAAGAATGCAAAAATAATCATACAAATTGATTCATCAATCAATTAAACAAGATTAGTGCTAACTTTTATGCCAAGCAAGGTTGCGTATATGAGAAAATTAGAACTTTCATCAAAAACCGCATTTGGAAGTGGTGCACTTTCTGTCTTCTCTATCTCCTTCTCAACAGCCATTCTTCGGCCAAAATCAATGGCTTCCAGCCGATACAAGGGAGAGTCACTTCGCTGGAGATCTTGAGCAACCTATTAACAAAATTGTTCAATGACCAATAGTTTCCAAAAGCCAATATACTAGATGCAAACTTCCAGTGAGGCATTACCTCCAGTGATTCATCATAAACCCGCCTTAATTTACCGGTTCTAAACCAAAATACACGTATCCTGCGATCAGGTGATGTTATGGAAAATTGCTTTCCATCTGGACTGACCTAAAAGTCAGTGCATCACTGTTAGTATATGTCTTCTTTTTAACCAACAAAGCATATAGATCATTAAGTAACCTATCTTGGTTATGACTAGCAAACTATAAGTTCAAATATATGCCTAGACTGATACCTCAATAGTTGAAACAGAAGTCTTGCACTTTGCAATGTCAAAGAGGTTGGTATCGCTTTTCAGTTTAAAATTCACCCTACAAGCACCAAAGCAACATAGATTACAGTATGCTCATAAAATAAATAAATGTTAAAAAGCTATTGTCACAATTAGGAACTCAGAATCAATCCTATAAAAATTGTTTTCATACATGAATAAAACCTTTCCTACTACAATCACCAAGAGTAATCTGGGAAACCTCGATAGCACTTAAAAAAGCACTTTCACATAATTTGAGACAAAACTCCTATCACATGTTTACCTGAAACTCCGTAAAATAACTTATAATAAGCTAATCCAAACACTCACTAACAATCATACATCAAAAGGAGGTAGGAAATTGCAATAGCATGAGAATAAGCACATACTTATCCTCTGGGAATTGAAGTGTAGTAGGATTCCAGTATTCAATTAACCCCTTTGTATCTGCTGAAATTACAGAATCATGTAGTGGATTGAACTTCATAACTTTAATAGGACTGAAATGCACCTGAAATGAGGAAAAGAGGGTCATTCAATTTCATTGATAATCACAAAGACAAAAGAAGGATAAGCATTTTGAATTGTCATTCAAATTCAACTTGGTCTAGAATTGACACCTCTTTGGAGATTATAGGTTCATTTGAACCAGCTCGTGCATCATATATGTGCACAAAAGATGAGTTTCTATCACTAATGGCAAGTCTAGCTTTGGCATCTCCTTGTTTGTAGACCCATTCAACAGCACCAGGAATATATGGCAAACGAATCATGGCCATCATGTCAAAGTTGACTACGTCATATATTTTCACAGAGTGATCATTTGATATTGTACAACAAAGCAGACCATCAACACTAACCTGCACAGCAGAAACAAGTCATCATTGATTAAAAACATTTTTTTGATAACTTGAATACAGAATCCAAGAGGGAAATTCTATCTAAGCAGAAGCAGCTATATGCTGAAAGCATGATGAATGTTTCTCAAATTTCTAAAAGAAAAACCCAATGTTCAATTTTTCCAGTAAGATATAACATGATGAGAACATATTTAGCTGCAAGTTTCCGTTTTTGTGATCTGAAATATTCAAGACACAAATTTTTAATCCATGCTTAACGCAGGTATCTTGATACTGACACCTGGGAGACCGGAAGTTGAGATAGAATAATTCAGGACTAATATTTTTTTTTTTGCCAACAATTCAGGACTAATATGAAATAATAAACACTTGTTTTTCCATATGCAAGTGAAAAATAATGAAAAAATTCAGCAGTAGAAAATCCATGACATGCTCATTACATAAAATTCAGGTCACTGATATACTTTCAGAGAGAAGCATATCTAAACATATAAATAAAAACCCCCCATCAAATGGCATTGGGGCAGAGATAAGTTAGACATTATTTTGAACGAACAAGAGTTATACCAGGTTGATAAACTTACGGCTAGACCTTCAATTGGACCAAGATGGGATCTGAAGTGTTTTGCAAATTCAATACCAATAGGCTTTTTCTTCCAAAATTTCAACTGCCCTGTTGACAAAAAGAAAGTTACCCATGAAGAGATAAGCCATGGTATCATAAAATCAGCCATTGCATTACAAAAAGAGTCAAGTAGTCTGATATTATTAAAAAGGATACAAATGTTGTCAAGTAAAAAAAGGCTATGTCAGTATGTTGCAGAGAAGAAAAATTACCAAAAAGTAATATATTTAAGGGATACTTGGATCAAATATATAACGCTGAAGTTGATTGGATTGATTAATACAACAAGCAAATTTATAATATAAAGTTCTAATAGAGTACACACAAACACAGATGAACAAAATTTAATGATTCTAGATAAGCCACTGAGGATATGTTTACCATCGATACTCCCAGTTATGAAAAATTCTGCAGCTGAAACAGCAACATGTGTGACTACATCACGATGCATATAACTTTTCTCATACCTGTAGAAGGAGGGAGAAGCAATGACAAAAAGAACCACTTTTTTCAAAACTTCAGACAGATCTACCAAGTTTTCTTACTGGATAGAAAGAATGAAGCACTTTAGAGCAATTCCACCAAACATATTAGGCAAAGAAAATTTCAGAGTAAAAAAGAGGAGGTTTCATCCTAGCTGCTTTCAGTGTTTTTTGTAGGAAGCTCCTCTGTCTATTATGCAAAGGGAATAGTTAACACAGTTGGGCGGAAATACTTTCTTGGAATATTCATTTTCTTTAATAGAGGAGCGATAATTTATCGCTGTCCTTTTCTATCTTAACGAAATATCTACCATTTAAAATGGACCTACGAGGGAGTTAAGTCAGCTGCTTGGAATAAAACTTAATGCCAAAGGTTCAGTGAGACAGCAAGCAGGTGGCGTTCGGGCAGCCATGCTCTCATTTTCGATTGAAGAAGGAATGAATAAACTTCACTTTATTCATAATCGTCTTGATCTCGGGAACTACTGAAATTATGATTACTATAGCAGTTACAGGTGGAATGAGATGTTTCATTGTAGTAAACACTTGAATTGGTTTTCCAGCGGAAACAGCACAGCTAAGGCAATGCATTGAGCAAGTGGATTGGAAGAGCATACCAAGAAAAGCACAGTTTCAGCCGCTCAAGAAACTTGAAAACAAAAGGTTTGAAAATAAAAAATAAAATTTGCCAAATTTGCAAAAGCATTAGCACTTCAACACCGAAAATGAAAAACGACCACCATCTTGACTAAAAAATTTCACTATATAATTTGCCTCATACTTATTGTCATGGAGCTTTCCTGAGTTAAAGACAAAAAGAGCTAAGCCTTAAACCCTAAACTGTGATCTCAAGACATATACGTCCGAAAGAGGTTAGATTTTAGAACAATAACTCACATGTTTGCGGAGGGTAAGGCATCGAGGTAGGCCTGCTCGAACTGGAGGGGACGTTTGGGTCGAGAGCGAGGAGCTGGCCCCGGTCCGATGAGAGCGTCCTCCTCACTCTCCGGAATCGCCGACTTGGCGTCACCGCCATTCTGACTATCTTCCATCTCCGTCGCAGGGGTTTAGCAATACAGATCGTTTCCAGAAGAATGCAGGATGATGTTAGCAATCGAATCTCACTAGACTGAAAGATAAAAAGATGTTGAGAGGGCTAAACTAGAACAGAGGGACGCAGAAGCTTCTTCTTGCTCCCGAGCGCAGGAACCTTGTAATTCTGCACCACACCCTCGGAAAATTAATAAGTTTAGAAGGAATAAAAGCTAAATAAATAAGCTTTAACCTTTCCCGGCCAAAAAAAAAAACCAACTTTGTGCATTGATTTGTGTAAGTTTGTTTAAAATTTTTAAATTTTATTAATCAATTTGTTTAAAAGAAAAATCTAATCTAATTTTTCAGTAAAACGCAACATGACAATTCTATTTGGGGTGTCGTTTCGCTGGTGACGAATATATATTCGCCAATTTATCAAGTCTTGACGGGCAAAAAAAAAAAAAAAATTATCAAGTCTTGAAAAAAAAAAGGGATTCTCTCACACTCAGAAAAAGCAAAGGCACGGTCTCCTCTTTGCGGGAGAAATGAGGACGCTGTACAATTCCGGAGGGAACCTCGTTAATTTACAATTTTGCCACTGTCCCCAATTCCTCTCCTCGAACGCACCATTTCTTATTCCTTCATCACGAATTACTTGCCTCTCTCTCATAAACCTAACTACTGCAATTTCCCACAAACATCATATATTTTCTCCTTCTGGGTCGTCGTCGTCGTCGATTCAAGCATCGATGACGTCTTCTACCTCATCCGATGGCACAGAGGATAAGAAGCCATTCTCTGTGCTCTTTGTTTGCCTCGGCAACATCTGTAGGAGCCCAGCCGCTGAGGGCGTCTTCAGACACTTGGTTAACAAAAGGGCTTTAGATTCCAAGTTCAAAATTGACTCTGCTGGCACCATTAATTACCATGAGGTGGGTTATCGTTAGTTAAATCTCATACTATAATCCTCGGATGAAGGGGGGGAAATTGATTTATTGAGTCTGTGGTCTTATGTGTTCTTCTTTTAGCTCGAATCATCTCAGCTACGTATGGTTGCTATTATGACTAAGTGAGGATTTTAGAATCTCAGAATAATATTCGCTCATGAATTTGTTGGAACGTTCATTGTTGTTGAATGGAATGAAGTAGACAGCTAAATGAAGAAAAAAATTGCTTTATTGTATTGGTGCAGTTATATAAGCATTGATTTTGCCTTCTGCTTAAATATTTATTTTTTGGGTGACCCTTCTGCTTAAATATTCTCAGCCACAATTGTCTCTAACTCGTGACCAATGAAAATTCAAGAAGTCCAAAATATTAACGACATTTACTTCTATTACTACATAGTTTTGTAGGGAGGGGATTTAACTAATTTGACTTATGAATAATGTTATGATTTGATGTATTTAATTTGTGTTGGGTTGTGATTTTTCTTATTTTACATAACAATGTAATGAAGAGTAATTTTTCTTTTAAAAGAATTTGAAATCTGTGAAACCCATGTAATGTTGCACGAGTAGTAGGCTGGATTATTGAATTCTTTTTTAAATGAAGGGAAATGATGCAGACCCAAGGATGAGAGCGGCCTCAAAAAGGCGAGGAATTGAGATAAGCTCTATTTCTAGGCCCATCCAACCATCTGATTTCCGAGATTTTGATCTTATTCTTGTTATGGACAAGCAAAACAGAGGTGAGCTTGAATGAGATCTTTGGGCAGAACTGGTTGCCTTGAACAATATCTTCTACAAGTTCTTACCATGTGGTGTAATGGCTTTTGTTTCTTGTTTGCTGTAGAGGACGTATTAGAGGCATTCAACAGATGGAAGTCTAGAGATGCCTTGCCAGCTGATGCATATAAAAACGTCAGTGAGAGGGTTTTATTGGATTTGGGTTCCTAAATTTTGTTAGCTTGTATAATGTGAGCACTGGTAGTGCAGGTTAAATTGATGTGCTCGTATTGTAAAATACATGATGAAACTGAAGTCCCTGATCCTTACTTTGGCGGTCCACAGGGGTTTGAGAAGGTAATGATTTAGTTACTGGTTGGTTTTAGCGGATCATCATTTGTTGGGATGGGCGATGGCAATATGAGAATGATTGGGATGCTGGGTGCTACTAGCACCTCATGCGCTGTGCATTTGATAAATTAACATGAAGGAGGGCTATGTAAGGACAAATATGAAAACCTAATAGTAGGGAACTAAAGATTTTTATCTGAGTTTTGTTAAAAATAAATAATATAGTACTTTACAATCAATACTAAGCATATTCTGTCTGTTGGGGCTAGCTCAGTGGTAAGGGCAGAATGGGTTGTAGGTGGAGGCCAAAATCAATCCCTTTTGATGTAATAATAATAAAAATGAAAAGCTAAGCATATTTTAACGATAGATTTTCCGTTGAAACTTGATCGTATAGTTACTAGGTGATTGTCCTGGAGTTGTTTAATATGCTATTATTGATTATGGCAGGTGTTAGATTTGCTTGAAGATGCTTGTGAATCATTGTTGGAGGAAGTTTTGGCAGAGCATAAACATTTACAAGTATGATAGGACTGAGCCGTTCTTCCCTTGAGAGAAGGAGACTGGCGTTTGGTTGGCAGCTATAGGCATTTGCTGGAGAGGTCTTACTTCGATTGGTCTTCTGCCTAAACTCCTGTTGGCACGTGCACATGTAACATCACTTATTTCAACCCGAATGCATTTCTCTTTTGAAAAACAGATTAAAAAGTCACACATCCAAAATTCTTATTCTTGATCGGTTTCTTCTCGAGCCATATCCTTGACATTGCGAATTGGCAAATGAATGATCGTGAGCAAATTTAAGACATCAAATGTTATCAGTGAGGTGGAACAATGGCTGTTTAAGTTGGTTACTGTGTTGATCATTTCTCCCGATTTTTGTTCGCTTTCACACCTTTCTAGCATCCTAGGATTTTCTCATGAATCGGGAGCCAAGATTACCTAATCGGACGTGCAAATTTAATTTAATCCTGAGTCAGAAATTTAGAAGTTTAACTTCCTTCCTACTCTGGTTTATGCAACGTGTATAACTTGGAGTAGCAAAAGATAAAATGGGATGTGGTTACTTTTTTTTTTGGGTGAACGGGATGTGGTTCCTTCTCGATAACGAAAGATTGAACACGAAACAAAAGAAGCACCACCTCAGTAGACTCCTATTGGAGATTTAATCTTTATCAAGAAATCTCTCTCGAAAAATCTAAAGCCAATATCATTTCTCCTACCTAACATCAATCACACGACAGCATGGCCAAAATCTCTTAGAATATGGCCTGTATAAAATCCACAAATGACAGTGGCAATTTCTAAAGATACAATATCAGGTCTACTACTCAGGTGTATCTAGCGATCTATTACTGTTTGAAATTCACAATTAATTTTGGAAAAAACAATTGAGCCAAAACCGTATACATCATATATATATACACACACACGAAAAGGTGACCTTCCCCTCAACACAGGAAAGGGTGAAACAGTCGCTCTAATTTGCCTGCGTCTCATAATCATAGCTGAATCATCAAAGCCAATAAGCTACCGTAGGCACTTTCATAGGCAGATTTGTGATGAAGACTGCACCTCTCATGAGATCAACTCAGACTATAAAGCTCTGTTTCTTCCTGCCCCGCTCCCTCCTCCTTGGGTTGGCACTTAACATGGCATTTATAAGCTCTGAATCCTCTTCGTTCATGACGATTTTTGCAGCATTTGGATTGGCTAGGAAGAGTTTTGCCGCAAGGTATCCCGCAATTGACCATGTTTGAAATAGTCGTGCCTGTTTTCCAATAAGCCTAGCTTGCTTTGTATCATAATACTCAGGCCACTTGTCTTTTGATAACCGGCTCTCAGCTACCTGGACTGCCTTTAAAGCAATCTCTGGTCGATTCATCTTAATGCATGCAACGGTGAGCTGCAATATAAACATAATATATTAATCCACAGAATATATGTCCAGTGACGTACTGTAGACTAATATCAATCGGAAAGTAGAACTTCAATTTCCAGTTATAAAAAAACCTCGCTGAGTATAACATCTGTTCTTTATGTAAGCGAAAAGGCAATATATATTTGTCCGGATAACCTTATTTCAAATGATTTGATCTCTAACATTTTGGATCTTTGATTGTGGGGACAATAATTTGGTAGCTAGTGCTAGTGATGTACTGTATCCATTGGGAGGTCTATCATCAGCAATATTCGACATGGCCAACCCAATTTATAGTGAAGGCTATGCCAAACCTGAATTAATACCTGTCCTAGCTGCAGCCCTTGAAACTCTGAAGCATCACTCATGAATTTTAATTTGCTTTGGATTGTTTCCATGTAAACCTAACCAATCGGATCATGTTTTATCATCCAACACTTGCCTATTAGCTAAAGAAAGAAATGGTTGCAGTCATACCATGAAGAAAATGCAAAGTGTAATAAGAGGGATGGTAGATGATTCTGCAACTGACTAGAGCTAACAACCTCTCTACACCCATATTTAAATGGAAGGAATGGTAGAAATCCCGTATTTTAGGGTTAAGAGTAAAACGGCAACACAGTTGACATGAAAAATTTTAACATAACACCAAAAATTTCAAGGGCAAAAATCTCCTTGGTAAGTCTCAAATCACAAGTTTACAAGACTAACATCATGGCAGAAGAGAAATGTGTGAAGTTGACTGGCTGAAGATTTGTTTTCTGCTTCGAGTCTAAGAACAGAACCCAATATTGATAATATAAACCATAAAACATCAATAATAAACACTAACCTGCCAGAGCAAAGTTGGCCACGAGCCTGCATTGTGGTAGGACCAAGAGCTGCATAAGAAAATAAAAGGTCAGGATAGCAATAGAAAATAAGAAGAATATGATGCGGGACTTTTGTCAAGACATTACGTGTTCTTGGGGTCACTTCCTGTTATAATACGCCATTCCTGGTCTTCAAGAGCAGGGTAGCATATCTTGAATGGCATGCCAGCCACTAATTCTGACCATTTTGCTTCAATTAGATCTAAGATGGCATGTGATTGATCTGCAGTGGCCAGACTACATACAATAGACCATAGGTTCCCAAGAGAGAAAAAACGGAAGTCCATGTGAGCGGGTTGCAGGTTTCCAATCAAATAACCTCCTTTAGCTGGCATGAATTCCACCAACCACGAGGGAATTTGGTCAGGATAGATGTTAAATTTATTAACAGCATCATATGAATATTCCTCTGTTTTGTATCTGTAGATCTCATTGAGTTTTTTCATATCAACCCAGTAATATTCCCTTATGTGGAATGATAATGAAACAAGACGATTGTTAAGTGCTCTAATAAGATCAGCTGATCCATCTTCAGGAGCAAGCATCTCACGTGCACATAGCAATGCGGAGTAAAATAACGCCTGCAGGATATTAAAAATTGATCATAGAAGATATTAACTTCATGCACCAACAATATATTTGATAAAAGCCATTTTAGCAGCATCAGCTATGCAATGAATCCAACAATATAAAAAGGAGCTACTAACTTGAATCTCTAGAGGGTGACCATGAATTCCCATACGACGATCTATCATACAGGAACCATCTGTCACCAGCAAAGTTGGAAACATATCAAAACCATCTGCAAGACATAACTTTAGAATCATTTTGATTCCGGTTTGCACATCAACTCTCTCTTGCACAGACAAATCCCCAGAACATTTCCCATATGCTCGCAACAATATGATCCACCAAAGTCCTGACAGCAGAATTATATACTGTTAATACTGATGCCGGATAGATATAAGTTGAAGATATAAACTATATGCATGTACACAAGCGTGTGTGTGAAACATATCATGGTAGTACTTGCTAACCAGAATCAACTGGTGCCACACGACCAATGGCAGCTTCACCAAAATCAGGATCTAAGACATCTTCAGTTACAGAATCATCTCCATCGAGGGGAATAGTCCGCACTTTGAAACTAGCAGGCATCAATCCTTGACCAGGGCTATGACAATCCATGGTTTTCTCCCAACTCTGCCAGAAGATCACAGTTAGCTTGACAAGTAAAAAGAGAATTCGGATGAATTATAGCAGCAACAATAAAGAGTGAGATATTACCTGTAACTGAAGGGTATAAAGAATAAAATTCCGTACAATATCATACTCTCCTTTCAAGAGAAATGCTATCCCAGAAGGTATGAAGTCACGGATAAAAACCTGATCATAGTTCAGGATACTACTACAGCTTGGATCATTTGCGGCAATTGTTCCAATAGGGTTATTGCAATAATAAACAATAGAGTCCCTCAGTAAATTCCATGCTTCATCCTCAATTGAATTCATAGTTGAACTTCCGTTCACCATTAAACTTCCATTTGTGTGTTCCGCTGGCTCATCAATCTGTAAAGCTTCTCCGTGTGACTTACCACCACCAGCAAAATTCCCACTAAGAGACCCTGGTGATCGTTTTTCCGTGCCCCAGGACGTTGCATTGTCTTGATCATCAGTTGCTGAGCTGCCAAAACTGTCCATCCGCTGACAATTGCGAACAACGGATTGTAATCGGCCACCGTCAGTCATTCTCTGAAATTCACCATCTATAACCTGTAATGTACTTGTCTTTTTGGAAGTCAGGCATATTCTTGACCTACTTTTCCCACGCACATATACCGAAATCTTTTTTCTTCTGTGACATACATTGGATTTGTTGAACCTGGACCGTACCGAGTTAAGATCATAGGAATATGTCTCAAACTGGAAAAAACGAGGGGAAGTCCCGGATACAATTTGTCGCATAGGCAGTGATGCCGCCATCTATTGAGCTTAAATTATTCAACACCTCAGAAGTGCCTCCGGGATATGAAATAGAGGTATTTAGTTATAATAGCACCTATACAAACCAGAAATCACTATGCTCAAAACTTATCCGTGAACAGCGATGCTAGGTTCTTAGCAATACAAAGCATAAAGTATATAGAGAGAAAAACAAAGGAAGAAGACGAGGGTTATAATTCCGTTCAATACATAAATTTTCGTTGTGCCTGAACCAACTACTATCTGGTAAACTAAGAAAGTTTTCGGATACAAGCTAATTATTCAACATTTCCCGGCAAAGGAAAAAAGAGACCCCATGCTGGAATCGTACCTGTGATCAGGAGACACCAATTAATTCGCGGGCTAAAGAGAGGGAAGTTATTTGCTCATTTTTATTCTCTTGCTTCGTAGTTCGTACCCAAACGGAAATCCAAAAGATCTAAAATGATAAACCAATAATTCACAGTCACGTGGGGGAAGGTCAGCTTCTTTCCACCAGCCCTTCCTTCCCCTGCCCTCCCAACCCACCGTTTCCCTTATGAAACAAAACCTGGGCCATCCCTTCTTCGAATCAGTCTGAGCCGTCGATTGCAAATTTATTTATGTTTCTTCGTTCTTCCTCCTGCCTCTCCAGCAGCGCCGTTGGATTTCTCTCCGGTGGGTGAAATGAAATGGGTCTCCGACGAGGAACGCGAGCTATGTGGCGTGGAGGAATCTACCGATGGTGGAAATTAATCGCTTTGCTTAATTTTGGAAAAATCAAGGGGCTTATAAATTAATTGATATAACGATATACTTTATTAGAAAATTATAGATATTATTGTTAATCAGTTTTGGGTATAATGATAATAGTCTTGGCTCCTTATTAGAGAAATAATTTAAGTGAATGACTTGTATCTAGTTCGATTTATATCCTTCGCATTCATGTACAAATGGCTGCGGCTATAGTGAATGTGAAATTAAACATGCACAAAACTAATGTAGAAGTTAAATATGATCAGATTTAGTCATAATTAGCCATGTTTTTGTTGGAGGGGGAAAAAAAAAAGAGCTCCAGAAGTTTCAATCCAACTCGACTCAAAGATAAAAGGTTCCAGAATACCATCATGACAAGGTTAAGATATCGCGCAAGCAAATCTCAGCAGTTACGATCTATCAAGTTACATAGAAAAGCCCTTCGTCATTCAGAAGCAAACAGAACTACGGTGACGAGTTCCTTGGAAAATTTACAAATGGTACATCGGAAGCGAGCATTTCTCGCATAAATGCCATTGCTTTTTCCCCCCTTCCAACCCTAAACTGAGAATTCGAATCTAATTACAAATTCATTTGCCATGTCAATCTTCCCCAAAGAGAATACACAAAGCTGGGGGCAAACTTCATACATCATCCATGTGATGATCGTTATCATTGTCACCGTCATAATATTCATCATCCCGCTGGATTTGCTTGTCTTGAGTGTGCTCTGAAAAGAAAGAATCGTCGATTAAATAAGAAGTCTACAAGCTAAAATGGTTCTGTGCAACGTGAGGAAACGAGTGCGAATGCACAGAAGTGATGTGTTAATGCAGGCATATGGCACAATAGAAGCAGAACTTCCACTTCTTTTTATTAAACTTACGATTAATGCGCTCATCAGGGTTTTGCTCATCTTCATCGTAATCAGGAATGTAGAGGTCTGGAGGGACCTGTGACCCACAATGCGTTAAGTCAGTTTTTGAAGGAAAAGATTATTAATTACGCATTATCATTTCTCAGCTTATGGGTTAAAGTTGGTTTTTGATCATGATATTAATAAATACATTAAATTCAAAATGTGCGTTCTAAGACTTCAAGTGCTTGCAATATATCCCCTGCACTCTCATATAAAATCATTTTCTATTTATCATGACCTAAACAGCATCTTAAATACCCTGCCAAGATCGAAAACGAGTAGCATGTTTAAAAAAGTCAGGACATGACCCACAACCACAAGAAATAACAATATATATCATTCTATACAAGTTGCGGTACTGGAAGCATTTCTAGTTCAGAGACACATTTACCTCCTGCATTTGTACGCTTGGAGCATGTTGGATGTAACGGAGATTTTCCAAGACTTGCATTTTGATGGTGCTAAGATATGATTTACTATTTAAATTCTCCTGATCAATTTAAAATAAGAAAAATGGTAAGTGGCCTTGCCATATATTGTATATTTGTATAGACATTTCGTGGCACAGTACAAGATTCAGACCCAATCATAGTAACGTGTATTTGGTCATATCAAGATTAATTGACATATCAAGTTTTCAATCAAACTTTATAATAGAGAAGACCCAGGTATAAACTAGTAGTCAATATTACACAAGACAATTGACAAAGCACATACTATATGCCCATTTGGAATCTTCAAGGAAAATTCTGGAGCAAAATATTTGATGTAATCATTCTCAGGGATCTCTGCAAGACAGATCGAGCAGGTATACAACGTTAATCTCTCAAAAACAAGAAGGATCAAACAAAATTCAAGGCCAAGTTGCACATTACATGCTTCAACTTGGATCTTTGTCAATTGACCCAAACAAAAAAACATTTGGCATAATCCCTTCCATCTACAAACTAACAAATTTATGAACCTTAACTAGAATATTTTAGAAGTCAATGCTAACTAAAATTGGCTTAACATACCATTTGGAAGTTCTGAATCTAGAAGAACACCAGTCTCAACAGTCCAACACCGTGCTACATTCTCTTTTGTGTATCCACCACCTCCAGTGACCTGGGATAGAATATTTATGTAAATCTAATGTTTTCCTAGGTGAATAGATGCCACGGATAAAGTTATATAATACTACCAGCAAGGGCAAATTGAATTTCTTCACAAATCTAACACATTCAGCATGACCTATAAAAGAAAACCAAAAGATAATCTTCAAATAAAGCTGAACCATCACTAATAAAAGTTGGGCAAGGCTCATGGAGAAAGCACATTATATATATATATATATATATATATAATTAGTACAAGAGATATACAAGGAGATAAGCACCATCAATGGAAAGATTGAAGCAACCCAGACGGTCTCCAGCAAGCGAATCTGCCCCACATTGAAGAACTATCACACCAGGTCGATATATTTCAACAACCTTAGAAATAATCTACAGCATAAAATTTCAAACTGAAAGGTTCACACTGAGCAGCTTCAACCCAAAAGTAACAAGTTGACTATGACATTAGGCAGCTTCAGCATCAAACTTACAGTCTTGAAAAGCCGAGTGAAACTAGGATCATCTATTCCATCTTTGAGTGGGACGTTAATGGCATAAAACTTGCCCTCCTTTTCTCCTATGTCCTTTAATGCAGTAAAATCAGTTTATATCATTTCAGTCTATAATGTAGCAGGCATGATTCAAAGAATGAAGAAAATTCAACTATAGCAATTAACAATAAGATCCAGACAGAACTGACATTTTAAACCAGACTACTAAAAGTCTACAAACAGGAAAGTAAAAGAAATCACCTTGACATCACCAGTTCCTGGAAAAAACATGTCTCCATACTTGTGGAAACTAACGGTCATTACCCTGTCATGACAAACTTAAAGTAACTAAGAAGTCCATGGGAAGCATGGAAAGATTATCTTATCAGTATACATCACAAAAGAAGTTCAATTGACTGACTTAAAAAATGTTTAACTTTTGATATAACAAGCATAGCCTACTATAGCAAAGCTGTAATCAAGTTAATGTAAAAATTCAATATGATTAAAGCACATTAGCACGATCTGTTTGGCACCACAATTTGATCAAGAGTAAGCTTGATGAGGAAAAAGTTGTTAAATACCTACAGTCAACAAGTATGCAAAGTTCATCATAAGACTGAGTTCCCTAGCTATAACTAGCATCACAATACCAAAACAGCAGCTTAGTGGCAAAACCAAGTGACTTCATGGAAACAGTTGAAGATTTTAGAGGAAAGGATTCATGTCTATTTTAAGCAAAAGGGAATATAGTTGCTTAATGTTGATGTTGTATTTACAATTAGAACAAACCCAATCAATGAATACAATCAGACTGAAGATTTTACAACTTTTATCCACCTCCAGAATATGCAAGGTAAATTTTACCTATCAGTGAAGTAGAAAGCTTCTTCCACTCCATCACCATGGTGGACATCTATGTCAATATATAAAACACGAGCATGATATTTGAGAAGCTCCAAGATCCCCAATACCAAGTCATTGATGTAACAAAATCCAGAAGCCTCGCATTTCTTGGCATGGTGTAGTCCACCAGCCCAGTTTATAGCAATGTCACATAGTTGATTGTTTAATCTACGTGCAGCATCTGCAGGTAGATATCGATCACTATATATATCAAATTGACAATCAGGCATGAGCAAAATATAAGAGCATCCCATCACAAACAAATTACCTACTGTTCCACCCGCATAAATCTGACAAAATTCAAATAAGTTGTCAAATACAGGGCAATCTTCTCCAAGATTATCTGGCATAGATGAAAAAAATACAGAGGAACTTCAATATAAGCATGAAAATGACATTATACAGTATAAACTTCACTTTTTGTCCATTGATCAGTGTTCCTTCTCCCTCTCTAAATTACATTCCTCTTTCTGATGGACGGGAATGTGAATGGCAAGAAAACTTTCAGTGTTACTGACTTAACAAATAATTAAATTTTTGAAGCACATACAAACAAGAGTCATTTAAAAGAGAGAAAGATAGGAATACATTTTGCCAATTCATTCGAGAACAAGTGCTGAGTGTCAGGTGTAATCCTGTGCAAAAACTCAACATAATCAGCTGAATGAAACTGGGCAAGCTCAACAGGATAAGCCTTGTGCGGACGCTGCATCACACAAAATAAATTAACCAGAACAAAATTACTGATGTGATGGTGGCTAAATTGTTAAAGCACAAACATGAGGAGAAAGAAAAAAAATGCAATGCCAACTAATATGACTAACATAAATTTCCATCTTCTTATGAAGTTCGTATGAGAGGACAAGATGATGAGTCATGCAAAGACGATGAGGCTTCATTGGATGATTTGGCCCAAAGTAAACGCTGCCCACATCACCTGAAACATCAAGTTTCAAGCAAGTATTCCATATCAAAGCATATACATGAACATGGTAGAGTAAGTTTGGGCAACAATGAGTATATGACTCATCACAAAACTTCAGCGTTACTAATGATAAATTCATTACTGTATGCAATAAGGCAAACTGTGTTAGATGTTTAACTGAGTAAACAGTGAAATATCTGTACCATAAAATATGTTATTAACAGTTCCCTTGCTTAATGATTAATATTTTTTCCAGAAAAGAAACCAATACAAGAACCACGGGATCAGAATTAGGGTTTCCATAAGCACAAATGAACTGAACAGGGGTTAGAAAAACATAATCAAGAGGAACAAGAAGTTGAGCGACTTCGATTCTTGGAGGGATAATTCAGCGGCAGATCGTTTATTATTCATAGGTTATGGATATAGAACAAAAGAAGCAGAGAGAAATATGCACCATCGTAGAAGTAAGAGATCCTGTCCTTGGAGCGCATTGTCACGGGGAAGTGTATAAGTTACTGCAGGAATATCGAAGAAGAATATGCCTACAATACCGCAAACGCCATGGCCCATCACCTCAGAACTGCGCCGCCCCCAGTCCACGCCATTATCACCCGCTGGTAATTCGCAGAGCTTAATCGCCGTCGCTTCGCCGGGATACAACGACGATAATAATGCAAGTTGCGAAGGGACTAATTTCACAATTTTCGGGGGAAAAACTTAAACTTTGGGCCACAAACGCAGCGTCGTTTTTAACTTTCTGGTCAAAAGCAGAAAAGAACGCAGCGTCGTCTGAAATACGCGCGAGCCCTGATTGCTTCGATGATGTGGCGCGTACTTTAGTTATTTTTTTTCTTTTTTTTTTGCCAGGACTTTAGTTATTTTTTTCACCTCGCTGGCACAATTTATACATTTGGTTTTAGAAATTTGAGGAATTAATTAAAAAAATGACCTATTCAATTATACAAAATGTAAAAGGTTAATTGTATATTGTAAAAATTCAATTATACATATATAAAAAATTTCATTTTATAAATAATTCTTTTAATAAAGGATTTTTTCCCAATTCTCTCAATAAAAATTTAAAGAAATGCATATTTCAATTTTCAATTGAAATTTTAATTTTATTTACATTTGTCTAGTGTAGAGATATTAAAAAAAATAAAAGAAACAAGTAACATATATTTTTTTTTTTGTATATTTCAAGATATTAATTAATCCAATTTTATTTTTTCAATGAATAAATAAAAATTAATGAATTAATTTCGTTTAAAATTAATAAATTGATATAATTTGTTTCCCTTTGTAATCTCCAGCCATATAAGAATTAGAAAGCCGTCCTTCTCAATTTTTCTTCATCCCAAATCGCCAGCAACAGGTGAGAGAAGTCCAATCCATTGTTGCCTCATCCAAAATAAGTTTCTATTTGTGTTTCTCGTAAAATTCATTATATATCTTACAATGACTCGATTTCCCTCAGTGATCTCTGTCTTCTTCCATGCACTTTCTGATCTCGATCGAGTTGATTTTCTTTGATATCGATCGAGTCCT
>QFDD01114596.1:0-26052 GCA_006871305.1 Vachellia collinsii
AGTATTAAATATCGAACAAGGATCCAACTTCATTTGGCCTCTGGGCGCGCTCGCGGATTTCGCAACAAAGTAGAATAGCTGCAGCTTCTGAGGGCTGAAGCCTTAAGCCTGAAATCGACTCTATTATCTTCATGGCTTCCATGGATAACGGCGCCCTTGTTCCGTCGCCGGACATGGAAAAGTTCCTCTGTGAATTATTACTGGATTCCAACCAACCGATTTCTGAGCGCTTCAGAGCTCTCTTCTCTCTCCGCAATCTTAAAGGTCCCTCCCCTCGCGACGCCCTTATTCTCGGTCAGTCTATGCTTATACTTTTCTATCCTTCGTTCCCCCCTCGTGTTCTCGAATGGTGTTCTAAAGAACTGTCGACGGAGTGTTTCGTTATGTACTATCCTATTTGGTTCATTCTGTCGTATGTAGACTGTTGGAGTGATTTTCTGGCAAAAAAAAAAAAGACTGTCGGAGTGATTTTTGTCTGAGATGAAAGAAGAAAGAAAAGGGTTTTAAATGCTTGACTTGCACGATAAGGGAGTAAGGAAGTTTTACATCAACCTAATGACAAAAGTGCATTTATCGTCTTTAGCTCAGAGCTTTGTTCATGGTAGTTCAAATTTTCTAATTTAGATCATTAGTTGAGGCGGACGGGGGAGGGACATACAAGCTTTGTACTATTTTATTTTATTTTTGTCTGTTTGACTCAAATTGATCCAAGCTGATCTTTTTAATTTGCAGCCACAAGGGATTCTTCAAATCTGTTGGCGCACGAGGCTGCATTTGCACTGGGTCAAATGCAAGATGTGGAAGCCATCCCTGCTTTGGCTTCAGTTTTAAATGATCTTTCTTTGCATCCTATTGTTCGCCATGAGGCACGCGCTTCTTCAATATTTTGTTTAAATTTTCTTTTGTTGCTTTTTAATGCCCTGCATCCTTTATATTGATAAATGATTTTGTTATAATTTCATAGGCCGCAGAAGCTCTTGGTGCTATTGGTTCAGATGGTAATGTTCCTCTACTGAAAAATAGTTTGGATTTAGATCCATCTCAGGAGGTTCGAGAAACATGTGAATTGGCTCTTCAACGTATTGAGTCTTTGAAAGATGCTGGCAGTAGTCATGAATTGTCTGTTACTGATGCTTCACCTTTTAAGTCTGTTGATCCTGCGGCACCAGCTGCCTCATGTTCTTCTGTGGATCAATTAAGGTTTGTTTAGCCCATTCTAGTAGTTAAAGCCTTTGTGAGCTTACGATCAAGAACTATGTTGCTAACTCATTTTAATCAACATCAGGAAAGTGCTTCTGGATGAAGAAAAAGGAATGTATGAACGGTATGCAGCTCTTTTTGCCCTTAGAAATGATGGTGGAAAGAAAGCTGTTGCTGCTATAATTGATTCCTTGGGTTCAAAAAGTGCTCTCCTTCGCCATGAGGTTTGTTAAGTATTCTTTCTTTATCATCTGATGTGAATTTTTTTTCTGCATGTATGACCGTGTGAATAAATGGCAAATGATGTGCTCATTTCTTATATAAACATCGTAAAGGCCTTGGGGATGCCTTAGTGGAACAGTGGGATACATGATGGCGTGGCAGCTTTTTCTTTCCTAAAAATAATACTTTGATATACATACGTCTGGTCTTATAATTGATAACTACTTGTGCCCGCAACTTCTTAGTTTAGATGAACTGATAAAAGCCATTAATTGATCGTCATATTAAATGAACCATCTTGGGTTCTAGGTTGACTTTCAATTATTTCCAGCAGTTGTATGCTCATGTTTTTTCCTGTCTTTTTTCGGGCCGATGGATGCTCCTAATTTTCTATGCTGATAATTTCTGTAAAATTCAGGTTGCTTATGTTTTGGGCCAATTACAAGACAAAGTTGCTTCGGATGCACTATCCGATATACTTAAGAATGGAAATGAGCATCCAATGGTTAGACATGAAGCTGCTGAAGCTCTTGGTTCAATTGCAGGTATTACCACTGAATAATTATCAAATGATTTGGGCTCTCTTCCAAAGTAATAATGTATTTGAGAGGTGTTGTGCTGGTTGTGAACTATCCTCTTGGAAAATCAGAAACATCATGTGATTCATGAAATTCATAACAGGTAATGTAGTACAAGTGAATTTAGTTATAGGTGAGGAAATCGCTGCTCCAAGAGATGTGTAATCTGTTTTAAACAAAAGACTTGTTTTATTTATTAGTTTTTGTGGATGTGGATGAACCCTGCTTTCCTGCAAGGAGTTGAAGTCCACTCTCTATTTGCCTGAAACCGGGAAAAAATCACGTCTTCCTACTACTCTCTCATCTTTCATCTCTCAAATTCTGAAACAAATAAACATGACGTTCCTGATCTAAATGAAGTTCATATGCTAAGTTCCAATTAATTTCGTTTAGGTCTTCTAAGCTAAGCTATCTGAGTGGTAGTATAGTTAACTGCCACAAAATCCATGTCAATTTAAAACATAAAATTTATTGCAAGAGACATTATTCATATGTTGTGAACAATGCGACTTATTCGTTAAATTCTGTGCATTACATAGGGCTCACATCCTTATCATTAGTTCTACTTATGCGGAGTTTACATCTCAAATGGTATACTTGTTGAATTAACACACTTGTTATTTTGGGAACCTTCTAGATGACCGAAGTGTAGCACTTCTTGAGGAATTTGTGGCAGATCCCGAGCCTCTTGTCTCACAAAGCTGTCAAGTTGCTCTGAGTATGCTAGAATTCGAACGATCAGGGAAATCATTTGAGGTATGTAAAGGAACTGTTAACACTAGTGGATTTTGCTTTGCTGTTAACTAACTCATCTTCTCCCCCTCATGGAATCTTTTTTATGGTGCAGTTCCTCTTCATGAGCACGCCACTTGTTGAATAAATTTATCGATTTACAAGTTACATTTTGCCATGATGTCTTTCATCGTGCCCATACCCCATAAGTTGACGCATGAGGTGGCCAATGAAAAAAGGGAAACAAAATTTATAGGATTTCTGACAGAGGAGTGATACTTTTTCTAAAAAAAGAATTTGCAAATTAGAATTGTTGAAAATAGGAAATGCCTGGTCTTATATAAAAACATCTAATATACAAGGGTTTTCACTATCAAACAATGTTTTTGCTTCTTAAATGTGGTTCTGTAACTTATAAGATCTATTGCGGTTGACATGTAACCATGATCAAGATTCTGTGCTCCTTCCAAGATGTGGTGATACTGAGGTTATAAAGCAACTAATGTTGAAGGAATATGTTTCTCGAGAGTCATTTTCACTGAGGAGTGAGGATTGAGTTTGTCTTTCTTATTTGCCAATGATACATATCTTCAGAGCAACCAGTGGCCTTCCATTTGTTCTCCTTCAGGTGGTTGGTGGTTGGACGGAGGGGGAGGGAATGTAAAATGAGCCTCTCCTCTTATTTGGTTTGAAATTTAGGGGGGGGGGAAGAGAGCAAAAATTTGCTTTCCCAATCCCTTCCCTCCTCTTATATTGGATCCTTTTAAATTGGGGTTTTTTTAGAGGGATGTCAAAAATCTTGCCTAATTTACTTTCACAGACTTTGTCATATTTTCATAAATATCCTCAATAAAAAATAAAAACATGCTTGGCTTCATTTGCTTATAGCCACACTGACCTCTTCTCCTCTTTGAAAAAAAAATATGGAGATTGGTTACTGATCTTTCCAAGTCTATGAAGTTGCTCACACAGTAAAAAAAGATATATCATATATCCTTGCATTTTTTTTATAGTATCTTTTTTTTATGGTGATAAATCTTTTCATTTTAAAGCCTTCAAAGTCTTTCTTATGACAAGTCTACTTCCTTTTTACTAGATTTGTTTTGTCAATAAAAGTTTTTTTAACTTTTGTAAAGTGAATTTTATATCAAAGATATGAGGTGATATTTTAATTTGATAATTACATGTAAAAATGTAATGTTGTTATTAGAACAAGAAAATACATAATTTTTAACAAATGAATAATTATTAAAAAAATATAGTTATGATATCTATTTAAATTCAAGTTTAAATATTTGTATGGCATAAAAGTGAAAATAAAAAAGAAATAAAATATAAGGGTATAATGGTAAATTAATTATTATCTCCTCTCATTTCTTCTCTTAAACCAAATATAAGATCATTAAAATTTTATTCATTTCCTTTTCCTTCAACATAACTAAATAAGTTAATATTAAACGTTTTCATCTCATGTCCTTCCCTTCTTTCCATCTCCTCCCATTCCCCTATCGAACCAAACACATGCTCTTTAAGGCCCTTTTGAAGAATTTGAGGGCCATAAACCCCTTGAAAGATTTAGAGAAAAGAGAAGATGCAAAATTAAAAAAAAAAAATCAGTCTTGATATTTCTTTACCTTTTACATTTACAATTTTTAAAATTTTAAAAATATTATTTTATAGTTTAAAAAAAATCAAATGGTACTACCTCCAACCTTTAATATAAAAATTGGTTGATTTATAATAAGAAAGTTAACTATATTATTTTAAAGTATTTATATTTATCATTTTTTAAAAAAATTAATATGTTTGATTTACTAATTAATATATAATTTAATAATATATATAAAAGATAATATGTTTATCTTATTTAATTTTCACAAAAAAATCGTTTCTTATATTCATGATTGATTGGTATTTTTCATTATATTTTTTATAACATACAAGATTATCTTAATTATTTGCGTCTTCAGCAAAATGAGGGAAACATTTTATTGAAATATGAGCAAAGATTGTTATATAAACTTTAAAATGAACGGTATTTTTTGTAATTTATTAATAACAAATTTATAAATTATATAATACACACATCATGAGCATGAATTTTTTTTTTATAAGAAAAGTTTTGGAAATGGTTGGGTTTATCCACGATCCAAGGGTTAAATCTTCCTTCCTTTTATGTCATATCAATATTGAATAGGGTGAGCTGTCAATTTTCTTTAGACGTTTATCTAGACACCTAGAAGTTAAAATACTTTCCTAAGAGCGGCAAAAGGGTTTGAACTCCTTCTATATGGCGGTAAGTTCAAATGCTTTACCACTTGACACATGAACGATGGATACATGCACATGAATTTTAAAAGAGAACAAAAGGCTGGTATTTTTAAAAAAAGAAGAAGCTAAAGATGTAAAAACATCCATAAATTTTTATCAAAAGTGTTAAAAAAACACATGCTTTTCATATACATATATATTTTTTTTTGTGGGTTCAAAGAGAAGGAGTGCCAAAGTTCGACTACATGGCCTGGTTGATGAAAATGACAAATCTACATAAAATTTTATAATAAGAGTAGATATACCATCTTTGTTAAGGTGATTATTAGTTTGATTGGAATTGTTGATGTGAAAGCTGATGTATAATAATGCCGAGGGTGGCAATTGATGTGCAAATTTACAAATGAGCTTTTACTCAAAGAGCAAAATAGTTCATATAATTTTTTAAGGTACAAAAACATTTATAAAATTTAAAAATGTGAGAAAGAATATTATTGTTTTCATTATGTTGACTTCTAGTTTGATTTCATACGACTCCCATGAATATTGACTCAGTAAATTGTAATCCTATCTAGTAGTGGATGAAGAGGAAGAAAAACTTATAAGCCTTTTTTTCCTTTTTCTGCTAAACATATATATCTTTCTACTGTAAATAATTTTGTTCGAGGTGATTTCGTGTACTGAATGAGAACATTTTTTTCAATAGATTTAAATTTTAATTTACTATGTTGTGAACCAAGTCTAATCCTATTGGTATATGACTGATTCTCATCTTCTTTACTTGATGTTTCTTGGATTGATTTGCTTTTTATTTTGATTTATGGGTTTATTGATATGATGGATGTGTGTTCTTTTTCACTCCCTTGTAAACTAATATTTAATGCTTGTTTGAAAAATCCCTAAAATTACTTAAAAAAACACTTTCATATAAATCGAGACAAAACTTCTTTCACATATTTATATGAAACTACGTAAAATAATTTAAACTAAATTAATTTATACATTCTTCAGAACTAGCTAAGTTATTATTCATGTCAACATTTTCAATCAAACTAACAATCAATATAATATGGATTAATGTTTGTTTGTGCAAATTTCAGTCGATAAATAAATTAAAGGAGGTTTGGGGTCACCAATAGTATTAAAAGGAAATAAAGCTACTGCTTCTAATGCAGGACGAATGAAAATAATTGTATTGATAACTCTTGTTGAGATACATGAGGATTTGAGTAATCTGGACTGTGAGGGAGATGATAAAATCGCAGAGCGTAAAAGAGAGGCCCTGGAATCTGAAAAAAGTCCCCCTCATATGAGGTACAGCCAGAATAAATAAATGATCTAAGCCCCCTTCTCGCCTGTCCAGTCTGTCTAACGGTCCCCCAAAAATCTAGGAGTGGTGGATGCTAAATTTGTGGATCTGACTGTCCACCCAAGATCTGTGGGATGCTGAGGACAGATCTGTCTGGGAAGCCTCCACGTGTCCCCTCACTGACTGACTGTTACACCTTCAGTTAAATCATGTCTTTCCATAGGCGTGTGGATTGGGCCTCAGATTGGTCTAATCCAAAGTCATTTTTTTAGGCATACAATGTTGTTGGTATTCATGCTCACATTTTAAAGTGTATGATTATTATTACACCTTCCAAAATTATGAGTATTTTTGCTCTTTCAATAAAAAACTCATGGATAGCTAGCACGGACTTCATTATTGCCACCTGAGCATTATCGATCAAATTAATGGTCAATTCAATGGATATAATATTTTTACTTTCATTTTAAAAGTCCATCGGCATTTTTCATCAAGCGCGCATATATATATATATATATATATTTGTACGTTTTTTTTTATTAATAAAATCTCATGAGTATTTTACCGCGTTACCCTTGAAAAAAATCAGGAAAGCTGCGATAAAGTGGGTTTCAATTTAATTTGATTAATTGACAGATTAATTTTTCAATTGCTGAGTTTAAAGAGAAACATCGGAAGAAAGCGTCCGGGGGAAGCTAACTGGCAAAACATCCGGTGTGTCGGAGACTCTTTCCCAAGCATATTCTGGAGTGTAGTGAGCCCAACACTATAAATTCCTCTGCCCGGAAAGCCGACAGCGGCAGAAAGGTGAGGTGGGAAGGGGACAATGGCGAATCCTCAAAAGCCATGGAAAGCAGAGTATGCCAAATCAGGACGATCGTCTTGCAAAACTTGCAAGAGTCCCATCGCCAAAGAGACTTTTCGCCTCGGCAAGATGGTTCAAGCCCAACAGTTCGACGGTTTCATGCCGGTCTGCGTCCACCCATTCCTACTCTGTTACCCCATTCACCCCCTTACTCTCTCTTCTACTCTTCTTGTCTCTTGTTACATTCCTCGCATTATTCTTGCAAATATGTTTGGATAGATAACTTGTGGGTTGTCCGGTTTCGTGTGCTCGCCTTGCTTTTTCCCTTCCTTTGTTTTTTTTTCTTTTTTGAGGATTTTACTTGCATTCTGCTTGTGATTATTATTATTATTTTTTTTGTGTGGAGACTTCTGGTACACACTATTCTACCTATCGTGTTTCTTGAACCAAAGTTTTTGTTTTTGCCCATCGTTTCTCAATGTAAGTTTGACGAATGTGGGACCCCCTCTTTGTTGCAGAGTTGAACGGGGTTGAGAGATTTTCTTCATGAAAAAAACTGTTCTTGCATGATGTATTATCTGAGTTTAGTAGTATATTCAACACATTTAAACTCTGAAATGCTGATAACATCTCATGGACTATTCGAGCTGTATGGATAATCGTGTATTGCTAAGAAGTCCGCTTTCATGGTTACAAATTATCCCAATTTATATTATTAGAAAAGATTTGCAACATGAGGTTTCACTAGATAATAGCTGAACAACGAAAAAAAGTAGTCATTGATGTTCTCAAGAGAGAATGTTGACAGCAAAGAGGCTTACTTTCGCTAGGGGCGCGTACTTTGCATTTTATTGCTAATGTTAGTATGCACTATAAAGTCTCGTGCAGTCTGCGCCCACTACATCAGATTGTATGTGGCCTGTATGTCCTAGTCATGTCGTTGCTTTCTGAAACTTCTTCATTTCGCGTAGAAAGATATTTCGTGTCCAAAGGGATGATCCATGTTGCTTTCTGTATCTGATTGAAACTTTAGCCGAGTTTCATGCTGAAGTGTTCTACTACAATTGATCTCGAGATGGTTATAATTATAGATGAAATGATGTGCTATAATTTCCTTCTTGCTGTTGGTTATTTATTTTAACTTCATTACGTCATTGTTTTGATCTGGTGTGCTTTTTATTTATCAGATGTGGCATCATGCTGGTTGTATATTGAAGAAAGCAAAACAGATAAAATCGTATGAGTATTTCTCCTCAGTTGTTATTTGTAGGATGATTTGACATGGGCACGGATTTCTTTTCATGTATTACTCTTCTTGTAGAACTGATGATGTTGAGGGCATGGATGTGCTCCGTTGGGAAGATCAACAGAAAATCCGAGAATATGTAGAGTGCACTGCAGCTGCACAACCAAAGTCAAATAGTGTTAAAGATGTGGAGTATGGTATTGAAGTTTCACAAACTTCTCGTGCTACATGCAAGCATTGTGCTAAAAAAATAGTCAAAGGAGAGGTTGGTTTTTATGTTTCTTTGAATGCCATAATATTTGGCTTACCTTACTGGAGCATGTAAATTGCTTGTGGCCGTTGTGGTGTCAAAGGAGATAATGAGTAAAGGCATAAGTTTGTAGTTCAGATGTTCTTTTTGTCCCACTTTCTTGTTTATTATAAAAGTATAGGTGGAAATTAACATGTTTGAGATCTAGTAATATCCTGAGCGTTTGACAGATATTTTAGATAACACTTTTAGGATACAGCGATTTTGTAGATATGTTTTAATTTTCAGACTCTTCCTTAATTATTTGTCATCACACTGGTCCATGTAGATGTGCAATTTGACTTAGTATCTTTTCTTGCTAATATTTGTGTTGTTTTTATAGGTTCGTATATCTAGTAAGCCTGAAGGTCAAGGCACCAAAGGATTGGCTTGGCACCATGCAAACTGTCTTATGGAATTATCCCCATCAATACAAGTCGAAAAGTTGCCTGGATGGGATGGGCTCTCACCTTCTGATCAATCTGCTGTCAATGCCATAGCACAGAAACTTCATTCTAAGCAGGGAGGTATGAGGATCAAAATTTTTAGGATATCTGGTTTATTCATGCTGTATTGATTGCATGTAAAATGTTGTCTTTTTTTGTTGCTTTCTCATTATTGTGCTCAGCTGGTGCAGACATTGAGGGTCAAGAGGCTAAGGATGCCAGATGCGAATCAACTTCTAAAGCTGGCACAAAACGCAGGAATGATGCCTATAGCAACTCCAAGTCAAAAGTTGCTAAGGCTGAGGCAGATGCGTCTGAGGGCATGGCTGCATCAGTTAAAAATGTTAATGACTCAAGGAAAGCATCTGATCTGGAGAGTAGGCTGGAGGCCCAAACCAAAGAAATCTGGACTCTGAAAGATGATCTAAAAAAGCATGTGACAACTGCTGAGTTACGTCTAATGCTGGAAACCAATAATCAAGATTCAACAGGATCAGAACTTGATTTGCGTGACCGCTGGTAATTTGTTATCTCAATCACTTTATTTGCTTATCATAAAGAAGCTCTTGCTCTCACCCTGCCTATCTTTGTCGTTTTCCTATGAATGATTATTTGTTATGACTGCTCTGTCAAAAGATGCTGTTTATTTTTTCTTGGATGTCCTGCTTGCTCATTAATAATAGCACTAACACAACTTGTTCTTTGTGAATCGCAATTTATTTATCAAAGGGTAAAAAGAAGCAGGCAAGTTTTGCATCGATAATTCTTGGTTGCATAACTGTGTTTCCAATTTTGTTCTGTTTTCTTTTCTCTACTTATGATGTATTTTACAATGTGTTCCGTGAAATGTGAAATTGGTAGTGATAACTTACTCTTCTTGCTTTGAAAGTAATTCATCTTATATCACTAATATTTAGTGCCGATGGAATGATGTTTGGACCACTTGCATGTTGCCCAATATGTTCTGGTTCTATCCGTTACTCTGGAGGAATGTACCGGTGTCATGGGTATGTTTCTGAATGGAGCAAATGTTCCTACTCTACTAACAAACCCAAACGACTTAGACAGAAGTGGAAAATTCCTGAGGGAACAGACAATCAGTACCTCAAACAGGTGTGTAATGGAAAGTAATGTTATTGATCAAATATAAAACAGACATCTGACTTTGTATTATACTGACTGTTTGCAGTGGTTCAAATCACAAAAAGCTGAGAAACCGGTTAGGATGGTGCCTCCACATTCATCATCAAATTCTGAAAGTCAAATCGTTGCTTGCCAGCATCAATCTGCAAGCAGTGAAAATTTGGGAGAATTGAGAGTTGCTATCACTGGATATCCTAAAGAATCTATTGTATAATGTTCCTTCCATCTTTCCTTTCGTTTTTGTGCTTTTACATCCGTAATTGAAAGATTCTTTAGAACCATCCCAGGAGTCTCATGTTTAACTTCATTGTTTCATCTTAAACTTCTGAGATATGATTGTGCACTGTGCAGGTGAAGTGGAAAAGCAAAGTTGAGGAGGTTGGTGGTGTGCTTCATGCTAAAGCGAAGAAGGGTATCTACTATATTAACTGACACATGGAGATGCCAAATAGAGATTCGTGCATCCTTTTCTTTTTTGACAAAAAGCAAAAACGATTTGTGAAAGTTTGGCCTGTTTACTTGCAGATAGCAGCTGCTTGGTGGTGATTGGGGCACTGGATGAGCAAGCTGGTGAAATTAGGAAGGCAAAGTATGGTTCATTCGAATTGCCAGTTTCAAGTGTTCTCTTTTCTGACCATTAATAGTTCACTGACCTTGAAGAGTTTCCTTAGGAGGATGAAAGTACCTATAGTCAGAGAGGATTATCTGGTTGATTGTGTGGAAAGAAAGAAGAAGCTTCCGGTTGCCTTATACAAGGTTGAAGCCACTAGTGAAGCCTCTAGCATGGTCACCATCAAAGTGAAGGGTCAAAGTGCTGTTCATGAGGCCTCTGGCTTACAGGATTCTGGTCACATACTTGAGGAAGGAAAAAGCATATTTAATACAACCCTGAATATGTCTGACTTATCTACTGGTGTTAACAGGTGCCTGATTATATTCTGCTTTTGGGTTTTGTTATGTCAAGCCATACAAGTTCCATAGCATTGTGTTCCCTACAAATACAATTGATGTCTACATTATACCATTTGATCATTCTCAGCAACGTCTGATATGCCTTGTTCGAACATTAGCTGAAATTATGATATTGTATATGACATGTTATTTCAGCCACCTTAAAGTAACTACTGATATACTTTTTTTTCTTTTGGATAAAATGAAAAATTGATATTAATTAAACTGTCTACATGGAGAAAGAAATAGAACTGAAGCACAACAAATTAAGACTATTCAAAAAAGAAGCAAGAACTAATTTAACACTAGAAGAAGTAAAGCCCTTTAGCAACTCCTGAATGTCCTAAATCACTACTAATAATATACTTAAATTTCTCCATGAAACATAGAAAAAGGATTTATATATACTGATGCCCACCCTAGTTATTATAAGCTAGTAAATTCCACTCCACTTTGTTTAGTCTTTATTTGTTACTGGCTTCATTCTGTTGATGCCTGATTAAAGATTCATGATTTCTGTAATGGACCATAAAAGATTCTGTTGGCTTGATGACTAATAGTTTTCGACAAAATAAATTTGAGGGACCAACCACCACTTTTAAACTTAAGAGACCAGAACCTAAATCAAGACAAATTGTAGGGACCAAAAATAGGTTCAACCAGTCCATGTAAGCCTTAATCATATTCAGTCATCAGGCCACATCAACAAAAATAACAGCATCAACAACACATAAGCAATTTTAACAGTGTTAACCTATGATTTAGGTCTTTTTGAAACTATAAGGATTAACAGTTTTAGACGGATTAAACTTTAGAGACAAAAAACATAACTTTAAAACTATAGGGGACCAAAACCCAAATTGAGGGAAACTAGGATGACCAATAATTAGTTTAACCCAATGGAAAAACACCTTTGAGA
This sequence comes from Vachellia collinsii, assembly GCA_006871305.1. NCBI lineage: Eukaryota > Viridiplantae > Streptophyta > Magnoliopsida > Fabales > Fabaceae > Vachellia > Vachellia collinsii. The sequence goes on from QFDD01114596.1 coordinate 12,112, forward strand.
AGTCTCCGCCTCACTGTTTTGAGACTTGTAATTATTTGCTTTTCACTGTTTTTTTTTACTACTGAATTTTCTTTATACTATTGAGTTTTGAAATACCACATGTCATTGTTTTTATCCACCATGGTCTTAGTTAGTATAGCTTTTTTCCTAGGTATAATAATCTTTTGTGGTTTGCAATAGAAGTTTGTTTTTGTTCTCTTAACTGATGAATTTTATACATTGGCTTTATTATGGTGGAAATGAGGTAATGATTATGTAACAATTTTAGGTTTTAGACAGTTTGAACAATGGCTATTGTTTATTCATTTCATTAGTTTCATCAGACCACTTGGACTTAAAAGGTCTTTTATTATTTCTGCTTAAGTTATCTTCCAAGATCTCAGCTCTGCTGTTTTTTATTCCTTCCCGCTCTGACTATGTTGTCTCAATAATAAGCTAATTTTTTTTCCCTCCCATGCATAGCTACTACATTCTCCAGATAATTCAAGAAGATAAGGGATCAGATTGCTATGTGTTCCGTAAATGGGGCCGAGTTGGTAACGACAAAATTGGGGGAAGTAAACTGGATGAGATGTCAAAAGCAGATGCCATTGCCCAATTCAAACGATTATTCTTTGAGAAGACTGGAAACCCTTGGGAGGCTTGGGAACAAAGGAATTTTCAGAAGCAACCAGGAAGATTTTTCCCATTAGATATTGTACTTCTTCTTTTTTTTGTGATGTAAATCATTCTTACTCATAGGTGGATGTTCAACTTATGCTGTTGTTTTAAAATCTTGACTCTGCAGGATTATGGAGTTAACAAACAGGTTACAAAGAAAAACAAAAAAGATGCAGACAGTAAACTGGCCCCTTCATTACTAGAATTGATGAAGATGCTTTTCAATGTGGAAACATACAGGTATCAAACAAATGGCATGCTCTATCTTATTTTTTGTTATGCATGACAGAATACTGAATGTTGACTGTCACAGGACTGCCATGATGGAATTTGAGATAAATATGTCTGAAATGCCACTTGGGAAGCTGAGCAAAAGTAATATCCAAAAAGGTATGATTATGGTTTTCTATTTTTTAAAAAATAAAATTTTAGTTGATTATTTTTTTCTTTGGCAATGGCAACATTAGAGATTCTATATTGTATATTATTGATCGACTGGCTCATAAATACTAATTGTACGAGGCCTTGCCCCAGGGTTTGAAGCTTTAACAGATATACAGAATCTGTTAAGTGATAACAATCCCAATCCTTCGGTCAGAGAAAGCTTACTTATTGATGCTAGCAATCGGTTTTTCACTGTAATCCCTTCTATTCATCCACACATTATTAGGGACGAGGAAGATTTTAAGTCAAAGGTACATAGTACTATGCCTGAAAAGTTTCTAGGTTTTCTTGGTTATGAAAAATGATATTAGGTCGATGCAAGGGGTCTTTGTGGCTCTGCCTTGGTTTTCTTATTAGTTTAAACTATGATACAAGGAAATTGATGAGTTTTTGCGGTCAATGTTTAAAATGATTTTAGATTTTAATGAAAAACTTGGAATCCATTGAATCATCTCAAAGGAGTGCTGCAGTTTGTTATCGTTCTGGTCCACAGCAGTTTTAATGACTACAAAGTAACATGGCATATGTCAAAAAGCAATACGAGGTGTTCTAAGTGGATGAAAACTTGAATTCTTTTTTTAGGGGAGTATTAATTGGTTTTAATGCATGTTGGAGGTGATTGGGTACAAGGTGTCAAAGATATTGTATAAAGAATATTTAATTGGGGACTGTAGCTGATGAATGGCGTTGCTTTAACTTGATGCATTTTGGACTCCCTTGTCATGAGTTTTATTATGTTTCTCTTGTAGGTGAAAATGTTAGAATCACTCCAAGACATTGAAATAGCTTCAAGATTAGTTGGATTTGATGTAGATGGTGATGACTCCATTGATGATAAGTATAAGAAGCTTCACTGTGACATTTCTCCCCTTCCTCATGATAGTGAAGATTATCATCTGATCGAAAAGTTTCTCCATACTACTCATGCCCCTACACATATGGTGTGTTTATAATTGAAGAGCAGCAACTCTCAAATTGTATTATGCATCTGTGTCTCTGGATCTAGCTCTTTCACTTTTAAAATGTATTGATTACCAGCATGTTCTCTCCACAGGATTGGAGTCTTGAACTTGAAGAAGTTTTTGCGCTTGAAAGGGAAGGAGAGTTTGACAAGTATGCCCCTTACAGAGAAAAGCTGGGTAACAGAATGCTTCTATGGCATGGTAGGTTTACACTGTCTACTGGTTTACACTATTGTGTGCACCAGCTAATATTCTTCTATGACATTGTGAAAAAGAGAATGAACTTGATCAGTTGTTAATGGGACACTATTGGGATGTGAAGAAATCCTAGACCTGAAGAGGTTTAAAACCGAACCTTCTTATTCTTAGTTTTCTAGCATATTTCTTCAATTATATACGCCATTGTCTATGAAGATGATGTGAAGAAATCCTAGACCTGAAGAGTTTTAAAACCGAACCTTCTTATTCTTAGTTTTCTGGCATATTTCTTCAATTATATACACTATTGTCTATGAAGATATATGACTGAAATATAACCACAAGTTTGACTATTCTTGCTTCAACATGCCGTACACTGGATCCGGAGTTCACTACAGCTTGCTGGGAGTCAACGTTCAGGAGAATGAAAAAAATTGCAAAATTTTGAATTAGTCCTATAACTATAATGTTGTCTGTTCCAGGGTCTAGGTTGACAAATTTTGTTGGCATACTTAGCCAAGGACTGAGAATTGCACCGCCTGAAGCCCCAGCAACTGGCTATATGGTTCTTTCACTCTCTTTTTTCAGTCTCTTTCATTTTTATTTTTATAAACGCGTACATGATTACAACCCAAATCTGAAATGCTGAATATTTTGCTGTACAGTTTGGCAAAGGGATATACTTCGCTGACCTGATCAGTAAGAGTGCTCAGTATTGCTACACTGATAAGAAGAATCCCATTGGTCTGATGCTTTTGAGCGAAGTTGCCCTTGGAAATGTATATGAGCTTAAGAACGCTAAGGTCAGTCTGGTTTAATTCCAGTTGTGCATATGGGTTTATAACGGCATGTGGTTGTTGATAGTTACTTCTTACCTTATAGTGCATGACTGCATGCCTTCAAAACAAGAAATAGCTTTCCATTCGTTTCTCCCCCTCCCTTTGTGTATCCCATAAACATTCTGCTGAATGTTTTGGCAATTCCCTTACCTCTGACGAGTGTTTGCCCTCTGTGCCATGAAGTATATGGATAAACCTCCAGAAGGAAAGCACTCTACTAAAGGATTGGGCAAGAAAGCACCTGATGAATCAGAATTTGTGAGGTGGAGAGATGACGTCACTGTTCCCTGTGGAAAACCAGTGTCATCAAGAGTCAAGACTTCTGAGCTCATGTACAACGAGTTTATTGTTTACAATACTGCTCAAGTAAGTTTTCAAGCTTTGGTTATGGTGTTCGTCTTACCATGCCTAATCTATCAATCAAGCTAGCATACTTGTAAATTGTCAATATTTTCAATCATTATAAAATGTATATGTAAACTTTGATGAAATGCAGTAATGCACGTCATGAAGTGCCATTGTTCATGCAAATCAGTTTTAATTTTTCATGGAATTATGTTGGCAACTTAAAGTCGTAATGATACAATTTGCTTGATTATCATTCCAATATCTTTGAAATGGCCTGAACTCCTGCTCGGACAAAACAAAAACGGAGGATTCCTTTGCTTCATTCCCAACAAGTACACATTAATTCCCTGAAATTATGCTTATTTAAGTTTTTTGTAGGTACACTTTGCCGATTAATTTTAATGTTGATAAACATTGGCACTTGCGCAATGCTCTGTTATTATTTTGGGATTAGTTGTAGTGATGCCCGAATTAAGGGTTGCATATTTTTTAGGAATATGCATGAGATTAAATGTGGGATTATTTTGTGCAGGTTAAGATGCAGTTCTTGTTGAAGGTGAGGTTCCATCATAAGAGATGAATATGGGAAGTAATCTGGATGTCAAGTATTTTGAGTATTGACTTTTGCCAAGCTGTGATATGCTAGGACTTTGTGTATATATGGATCTCTCTAGGGTGAAGAAGGGTCTCATTTTGGGTTGAATGGAGACCTTCAACTTCTGTTTTTCTTTCTTTCTTTCTTTTGGGCTGCAAGAAAGGGATAAAGTAGAACGAGACCCATTCAGTAATTTGAAACCCTTGTACAAGTTTGTTCTTAGCATTGTACCAGGTGATAGGGTGTTTGTGGGTGGCCCCTGAATGCACAAGATTCTCTTTGTAGCTTGCATGTGTCATGTGCAAAGCTAATGTTGTCAACAGATGTTGATAAGCAAACATCATGAGATGATTAGGTGTATACAAAACCTTCATCTTCATTCCTATCATATTCCATCAACCTCCTTCAGCTGATGGTTCCTATGGTTTCTCACTGTCAAGGTTGACGTTACTGTTTTCATAAATGTACATTTTCATGCAATGGATATTTTCTTGGCGAGGTTAACAACAAAGATCTTTTCATATGAATTCCATCCTTCAGGCAAAATTAAAATGAAAAATCACAATAATAAATGAAGGGTCGAAGTCACTCGATGTGGAGAAACATCAAGTTTTATTATACTAATTTGGAACATTAAAGTAATTTAGATTAAGTTTAAAGTAGTAATCGGTGGCGAAAATTTAACATGACAAAGGAAAGCCTTCGTGTTAAGTAACACGTTTATGTGATTGTAGAAATTGAAGCCGTCCTAGAGAAAAGGGCTGGCCAAGCAAGGAAAGAAACCAACGCAATCTAGAAGCATATTATTATTTGTAATTATTATTATAAAATGATCTATAATGCCGCCTAAACTCGTCTTACATTATATATATATATATATGCTCAGTATGTTGCTACGATTCGATTCACATTGGGCTTACTTACTCAATAGTTGGAGCAATTATCGGATAAGCAAGTGCTGTAGAATGACCATGTGTAAATTTTCTGTTTCAACTTGATGAACTCGTGTCCAACCTTTTTGTACTGACTTGAAAATAAACTATACAGGTTTATTGGTTTAGATGATTATTATTGTATGAGAAAGCATGAAAGCTCAGAAAAGGTGAAAAATCGATGATAAGAGGGAAAGAGAGAGAAAGGAAGGGGAACAGAACCGAAAGGTGTGGGTAAAAGGTAGGGACAGGTGGCGGTGAGGGTGAGTCAGCGTCAAAAAAGGGACAAAAAGAGAAGCAGTTTACAGGTGCGGCGTTCGGCGCAAAATATACCAAACCCAATTGAATTGCATGTAGTATAATAATAATATGTAATGCTTACTGATTAATTAAACTAATTATTAATTAAAATTGAAAACCCCATCACTAAACCAAGCCCCACTATTCATCTTCCATTACTCTGTGTCCCCTCTGAACCCAACATCAGAGCGCCCCCCATGTCTGCCTTTCACATTTCCCTCTCTTTATGTCCCTTATTTAATTCCTCTGACCCCTTCCCTTGCCACCACTTCCATACTCCTCACTTCTTCTTGCACCATTTCCCAGTGTGCTCGTGTGCTTAGACTTTTTATTATTTCTTTCTCTCCTTCTTTCTTTTGCTGCTCTTGTGCTGTCTCTGGCAAGCTGGCTATGGCTTGTTCTGGAAGTAATAGTGGAGGCTTATCATCTGGGTCTCCCTGCGGGGCATGCAAGTTTCTGAGGAGGAAGTGTGCTTCTGACTGTATATTTGCCCCTTATTTCTGCTCAGAACAAGGCCCTGCTAGTTTTGCCGCCATACACAAGGTGTTTGGAGCCAGTAATGTTTCCAAGCTGCTCTTGAACTTGCCTGCTCATGATCGTTGTGAGGCTGTCCTCACCATTGCCTATGAAGCTCAGGCTCGTATCAGAGACCCTGTTTATGGCTGTGTCTCCCACATTTTTGCCTTGCAACAACAGGTCCCTTCTTTACTTCTTCTTGCTACTATTATTGAGGCCCTCTCAAGTCTCAATTTTGTATTTCGTTTCACTTCTCTGGGTTGCGTCTTGCCTGAGAGTTGCATCGAAGCTAAACAAATTCTATGCATTTTCCTTTAGCTTAACCCCTCCTTTGAAAAGAAAAAAATGGGCATTAGTATTGTATTCAGTTTTCCCGCTTCAGAACTCAGAATCAATTCCACTTCTCTCATTTCCCGATTTCCCCCTTACTTTTCTGTCTATATATATACACTAAAATTTGGAATCAGTGAGAGGGGTGCGTGTGTGTGTGTGTCTGTGTCTGTGTATTCTACAAATAACTTCCACTGTCTTTCTCTTGTATGTACACACACACACACACACTTGTCTCTACCTCGCAATGGCTTGGCTTCTATATAACTTCAACAGCCAATCCAAGCCTACTGATTATGAGATGTAAGGCCACACACACACACTAGTCAATTATCTATAGAGCTAGCTAGGGAAAATGCTGTTATGTTATGCCATCTTAATTAGTTGTCAACTTAAAAATTTTGGGTATTGATGAAATAATGCAGGTGGCATGCTTGCAAGCACAGCTAATGCAGGCCAAGGCGCAGTTGGCTCAGAAGAGCATAGAGAATAATAATGAAGAGTATTACTGGGGAAGGAACAATAATTATAATAATAATGCTTATGGGCAAACAATGAATCCAATCTATGGCACTAGTTACACCAACATGAACCCTATTTCTCCTCAGAGTTCTCTTGACTCTATCGATTACTCTACCGTCCACGATGGGTCCATGAGTTTGCAGCAGGAGGGCTTCTCTTTCCACCACCAACCTCGCTCCAAGAAAAGCCCCCCGTATGATAGCGGTGACTTGAGCGAGCTTCAAGAGCTAGCACTCAGAATGATGAGAAACTAGCTAGCCACTAATCAAAATGAGCTATATTATTCTGGTCTATTATTAATCTGTGTCTTTGTACGTTAACGTTTTCTTCAAGGCCATTGATCCTTTGATGTATATACTGATAAGAAGAGTATTTAGTTTCTTTAACTGTTAGGGCCTAAGCTAGGCATTTAGGCTTTTTCTGTCTGAGGCTTTCAATCCAAAACTCATTCGATTTTTGCACTCTTTACATATATTTGTCAAGCTCTTATCTTTTTATCTATATATCTATCTAAGTGGTCATGCATCTCAGTAAGATTAGGTTCCAATGTCGAAAAAATGCAGTTCTTTTGTGAACTACAATAGTTGGGACAGCCCCAAACTATAAATTAAAGAAAGCCTACGACACAGTAGGGCTTGTCTTGCATTATTGTATTTGCATTCTTTACCTGTCAAACTTCAATAATGATACATATCTTGGAATTATGAGGTGTCCTCAGTTCTTACACAATTTTGGAATCGGCATCTTCGTCCCTTCGAAATCATTTCTTCCATGTAACTCATCTCTGGGATTCATCTTCGCCTATTCGAACTCGTGTCTCCTAGCTGCTCCCACCGACATGCCAAAGAGTTCAGGACCCATTTAACTCGTCTCTAATAGTTTCATTTAAATAGCAAGTAAATTTCTAGTCTGATCAGTTTATTTGGCATATCCTTAAAAGACAAACACGTAACCTGTCCTTATCCCATGTCAGTAAATGTAAAAAAAGTTATTAATTAACACAGTCTTTTTTTTTTTTTGCCAATTAATTAACACAGTCAAGTAGCTGGCTAGGTACTCTTAATCTCTTCCACGGCCTGATTATATAAATATATATATTCTTTTTCGAAAAGAAACCTCAGGGGGACCAAAAAGAGATCGTGCATGAGCCGCAATCATGGCTTCTTAGACCTTGTCTAGGAATTTTATCTCTTTTTTTGCTTTTTTATTTGAAATAGGGAACTCTGAAGTCAAAAGTGAACCAAGTTGCCCTCTTGATCCCAAAGGGTTCAGATCCAAATGCAATGTCTTCTTCAAGCGCATTGATAAGACAACTTTTTTAAGATTTTGTTATATGGCAGAAGCAGAAGCTGAAGCTGCAGTACCCAAAGAAAAGAAAGAAAGAAAGAAAGAAAGAAAAAGGACTTTGATGGTATCATTATAGAGCTAAAAGCAAACAAACGCAAACTAGGGATCGGCACCAAACGGACCCCACTCTCCTAGGTTTTTATATATTTTAACTGGTAGCTAGGTTTACCTAACCTTAGTATTTGTTCAGTTCATCGATTAATTCTCATCTCATTGCAGTCTCCGCTGTATTCCGGCGACTAGACACAGTGTCCCCTCGATTGAAAGCATACGTTAGCTACGTCACTGGCTTTGTTTCTCACATACATGTGATTTATAGCATATAAAAAACAAACACACAAGTTTACTGTATTATCACCTCGAATTAAGCAAATGGTTTAATTTGTGTCAGCAGATCGAGGGCAGATTAATCTGCATTAATTAATTTTCTGTGGATTGAAGTGTGTGATGTTTTGTTAATTAGTTCTAATATAAGATTATGAGAAACAAAATATCATTTTTTATCATCAATATACGTATATAAGAGCTAGATTAATTTAAATATATTAAGAAAATAATTATGTTAGATTGTTAGTTATTTCTCATAAATGTAGGCTGATTTTTCTAAAGTATCGTCATTCATTTAACTTGATTACTCCTATTAAATGGAAATCCCTTATTATATGCTATCAGAGGGATCTATTTTGTGAGAAATACTTACATACTCTCGGAGTGTCACGTCATCCATACTTTGTCCAATGAGAATGTTCCAAGTGTCTTCTATCATGGATCTGATATCCCATAAATTTCTCTTAATTATTTTTTTTTTCATAATAAATATCTATTGTAATGGGTTATGGAAAAATGAAAATAGTTAAGAGAAATTTATGGGATATGGGATCACAATAGATAACACTCGGAATATTTTCATTGGACAGAGCATGAGTAATGTGGCACTCCGGGAGTATGTAAGTATTTCTCATATTTTGTAGGTCCGGCTATTCTCATAAGCATCTTTTTCCTTTTATCTCAGAAACAGATCTCCACCCTTAAAATAAAACAAATGAATGGTTCAGATTTTATATTTTATAAAACTACTATTATAAATATAAATAAATAAATTTAATCTATCAAAAATGATTTGGATAAATTATAAGTGCAGTATATACAAGATAATCCAATTTTAACTTATAAATTATTATTATGATATTTTTTAAATATTAAATATGGACCATCAATTGTTTAATCTAAGGGTGAAGATCTACTTCTGAGAAGAAAAGGAGAAAGATGCTTCTGAGAAAATCTACTCCCATATTTTGTGAACAAAGTTCTAAATTTTGAAGATAAAATAGATTAAGATATTATATTTAAAATTAAATCCAATCGTCAATTAACTTTTATATTAAATACCGGCAATATATATATATATAGCTTGCACGTAGAGAACTAAGGCTGATTTGAGTTCCAGAGTATAATATATATGCTTGTTATCATAATAATTAGTTAACCTAGCTACAGGTCTATGAATTACTTTAAAAGTTGACTTTTTTTATGGGAAGCAGTATAGATCACTGTTTCATTGTCAATGACAAGTATCATTATTTTTCCATGCGACTGAAATATTATTGGTGAAATGAACAATAATTGGAACGACAAAACTAAAAGCATGCAGGGTACAAAGTTATAAATTCCTTAAAAGATAGAAGCGAAGGAACTATAATTTGGCCTCACCGAAGGGTTATATATATATTGTGTGTGTGTGTGTGAGAATACAATAATTAATAGATATAGAGGAGATGGTCTTGATGAGAGTGAGACAAGTGATGATCCAAGAGCATGAACATGCTGTGGCAATATGATATTGTTGAACGTCTCATTATGGGTACCTTGTTGTAGCTAGGGGACCATACGATCCAAGAAAATCTGCAAGTGAGCGAAGCAAAAGATACCAACTGAAAAAACGCCACCCTTCTTTATTTATTGTTATTTATTTGTACGGTGATGACAGCATATGGATTATTTCATATAACATATACACATGTAAATATAGGGCGTAGCCTCAAATATAGCCCATCCCCTCCCTAAGTTGAAGTCAACAGACACAATGACCATTGGAGGGTCTGTTAGGGACGAGGATATATATATATATATATTATAATTGTATCAGGAGCCTCTTCAAGCTGATTTGTCAGGTGATGGCGCAAATTAATTAAGAGATGTATATACATCAGGACGTATGGAATTTTCAGAGGGTTACATGTTCCAGATGCGAGATCTTTATATTATATCTCAGCAATATCTACTGATAGGGAGAGGAATATATATATATATATCAAGTGCGCCCATGCCAGCCGCTAACGGTTGTAATTTAAGTAGTAAAATAGAGAATAAGCCCAGCTAGCTAGCCCCTTCAAAATCTTGCAGGAGAGAATAAACAGGACAATTATTTGTGGAGAATAAATATTAAATGTAAGCATGCACTAAGTATGAAGCAACATATCTGATTGATTAATAAAATACAAGTGTCCATTAGTTAAGACCATGATGTATAGTTATTTATATTTATATATCAAACAAATTAAGCCAGAGTCAAGAGGCAAGTGAAGTGAAGTGAATGAGATCCATACCTGATGATCAGAAGCTTTAAGGAATGGTAAAGTAGAAAAAGGAGGAATAGAAAATGAATGCAGGCTTTAAGATCTGGACTCCAACCAATTAATAGGTGCATTATACATTAATTATATATATTTTTTGCCAAATATATATTAATCAGATATAAATTAATTTTAAGTGCATGATTAGAATCCATCAGCTTGTAGCAGGAAAAGTGTTTATTATTCCCACAATAGTTTAATGGAGAGAGAGTGATGATTAGCTGAACGTCACAGCGAGATCAAAAGCTGTCCCATATAAGTGGAATCGAACCAACATATATTAATAGACACACTATTGCATAATGCACAGTGAGGTTGAAGCCAAGTAATTGGATTGGTCTTCTCTTAACTATTAAGTTGCCGGCTATCACTCCAGTTATTATTACAAGTTATTTGTAGAAGGAAAGGTATGATTTCAAATACAAGTGAGTTGGAATATTATTCATGACTATTTTTAATTGGGTTAATATTTATTTTTGCCCCATAAATTTTCGCTCAAGGGCGCTAAGCACTCGGATTTTTTTTTTTTTGCAACTTTACCCTAAAAGTTTGAAAAGAGAACAATTTTACCTCAACTTAACATATTCAAATAACAACTATTTATTAACGGTAAACTGGAGATGTCACTTCCGCAATTTTGGTTAAAATTAACGATAAAAAACTAAATATTCTTTAATGTTAAGGGTGACATTGATATTATTTTAAACTTTCAGAGTAATATTGCTCATATTTAAAACTTATAGGGAAACATTGGATCAAAGAAAATTACCGAGTACTAAGTATTTATAAGCGAAAACTTCCAAAGTAAGAATGAACTTTAACCCTTTTTAATTTTACTGATATTTAATTTTTATAGAAAAAATTTAATTAATAGCAAATTTTTTTAAAAAATATAAGATATATTTGATGAGTTAATTATTAATGAGTTGCAAATTCTCTTTCAATGCAAGAGGCACAGAACTACCAAACACTTGATTCAACTAATAAGAAGTTGTAAAGGTTGAACCAAGTTATGGGAATGCAGCAGATCAGTAGTGTTAAATACTTAGTAGTAGAGCTTTATCACCCTTGAGGCTATATTCAACTCAAAATCTAGATTAGGTTAAATCTAATAAAACGTTAAAGTTAAACATACTTACATTTTCTTTCACAGGTGGGATTAAAATATAGCAAGTGACCAATAGGATTGAGTACAGAGAAAAGTACTAGTCCTCAATACGTGATGAATGGATGCTGATTAAATTCAATATTTCATCAGCTGCTGTTCTTGGAGAAGAATAATCAATTTAGGTCTTTTTCAATGAGATTTGAATTTTGAAATAATGGCTGCAAAACTTATAATTTACCAAGAGAAATACACTGGCAGCTGCGCTGGAATTGCAATTTTGGTTCAGGTGAATGACTCAAACGTGTCAGACTGAGTCACTGAGGGATGTATATGCTCCATTTATACCCACTCTTATAACTCATTCTTTATATTAAATATAAAAAAAGAAATCTGCAAGATGAATTGAGCAATTAAGGTTGGCCAGCCTGATCATGATCATTTTTTAAGTTACATCCATAAATACATCTTAAAATTACAAGTTTCTCAACATGATATGGCTATCGTGCATGCCGCTGTTCTTTTTTCCCTTTCAATGAGTGCCATGCGTGTACATTTATTTATTTCTGAGCCAGATGTGTTCTTATATATATACATATATATATATGTTCTCTATTTATTTCCATAGGATTAATTTGATTGGCCGGAAGAGGGAAAAAAAACTGTTGGAGTTTGAGTGCGGGAAAAGAAATTCTTGATTATTGAGGTAAGAGAGTAGGGTGAGGCTTTTTAAGAAAAACATTCATTCGCAAACAGTCTTGCAGCTACTGTCCCGCGTTGTACTTTTAGCCGGAAGAAATTTTCTTGTGTGATATTTATGTATTACATTATTAAATTTTATCATGAATATGCAATTTTATTTATTTTTTAATTATTACATATACTCCTCTTACGTGATATAATATATTATTTTAAATAAATATAAAATTTAAAAGTCATTAAATTGTAATTTACACCTAACTATTTCACCCAAACCAAAGAAATGTAGTTTCTTGACCATCCAAAGAAATGTAGTTGACTCACTAATTTTATGAAAATGAAATATTTTTCAACTAAAGTCATACCTGCAAGTACAAAGTAACACATTTTATGTCGTCCAGTAATGCTTTACGCACGTGTAGAGAAAAGCATAGAGCAATACTGCATTAGACACAGTACATATTTTCTCCTGATAAAATTGTTACAGGCACCCCTAACATTTCCAAAAAAGCTCTTCACTTTTACTATGGATCTACAACTTTTTCTAGAAGGTGCCCTATGTCAAGGACAGAAGGACTATATGAGTAAAAAATATATCTATATATATATATAATACTGAAAATGTTTGGCCTATCATGGGTAGGTGGCGGTAAGAGTAGAGAGGAGCCACACATGAATCAATGGATAAATGACTTGATTTATGATTATTTCACGACGTCTTTTAAATTTTTTACTGATGCACCAAATAATTATCATCCATAAAATATTATGATATTCTATTTGTTAGACATTGATAACGTCTGGCCTATCCTCTTTTTAAATATCGTTTTTAACGTGACACGCGCATGTATAGACTAAATATATGTCTTTATCTTTAAAAAATTGACACTAAATCCTTACTTCTTTTGCTATATAACTTTTCATTGTTAAGAATTAAGGGTTGTGGTGAAAAAATAAAAAAAAGGTAATTTAATTATGGGACCGGCACCGGGACATCCCGATGATGAGACAGAATCCCGTCCCGTCCCGTTCCCGGTCATTTTCGGGTCGGGACAGTCCTGTCCCAACATGTCGGAGATCATGCCGGGGCAGGCACACTCTCAACAGCCCTACCCTCAACCATTCATTGCTTCCTTGGTTTTGGGCCGACTTGCAAATGACTCATTCCATTGGGCCCAAAATTGTTGGACCTGGACCATCTTCTTGGGCCTATTTTTAGTATTGCTTTATTTGTTCGTTGTATGATATATCACCCTTCCAATAAATACTAAATAAGGAATGAATTGTCTGATCTGTAATTCACGCACGTAACATTCTTTGAACCTTTTTTACCAGATGGACATTGAGCCTTGGGAAAGTTTCGTGCAAGTTGTTTATACCCTTTGCTTTATCCTTAAAATTTGTCAATTCATTTCTTTCGGATGGTTGATTAACTTATAGTTTAATTCAATTTCGTTAAATCTGACCAATTACTGCAAGTTTGACCAAGTTTGGAACCTTCTCACTTTCTC
>QFDD01114598.1:0-33212 GCA_006871305.1 Vachellia collinsii
ACCCCATTACAACCTAAATAAAAGTCCTTTTGATTTATGCATTGCATGTTGCATAAGGTGATGATTTAGAAGCTTGACAAGCCTATGGTAATGAGGTAATGATAGGTGGAAATTGAGTGAAACACGCCTTAAACACTTGAGAGAGTTGAGAGACATACACCTATATCCTTTGAGAGGGATTATTCATTGTGATTCATTTTGGTCAACTGAATTTGACATGAAGCTTCTATTCTTGCATTAGTGAAGTTGTCTTGGATTGTTGAAGTTTTGAAAAGTTGTGGTTATCCTCTAACTTGTGATTTCTACACTCTTTTTTAGGGTTCTATATCCTTTCACTTTGATTTTGTCACTTCGTCAACCTTTCTATTATTTGGTAGTTTCTTCTATTTCAATTCCTATTTTTTGGATTTTAAAAAATTTAAAAAAATAATTAAGGAAATATTCTAATAAAGTGGGACGGAATATGTAGGTTTTGAAAAGTGGTATTTGGGTTTATAACATCTAATATTATTGGGGGTGCAAGAGTGTGTAGATTTATTTTTTTGTTTTATTTTAATTTTTCAAATGCTCATGGAGATCCCTATCATGATGATTGTGTATGGCTTCATTGGGCATTGGTTGTTTTTGTGCAGCAGGAAGTTATAACTTTATAAACATTGTTGTTTTGTAAGTTCCTTCTTTCTTTAATAATATCATAAGAAACGCACAATCAAGTAGTCTCAAGGGTGAATTGCTATTGTTTTTTGTTAATTTAAAAACATTGTGTCAGATGTTGTTTACTATTTCTTGCAATTTTTGATTTCTAACATATGCTTGATATTATTAGTCCTCCTTGGCTCTAGCTTGATATTGTATATTATGAATTGACAGTTGAACTTGATGAGGAATGTAATTTTTAAACTTGCCGGTCTACTTGTTTAAGGATGACTTCTTTTTAAATGGTTAGTTTAGAATAATTTCATGTATGTGGATCATGTATGATTAGAAAATGGTATGAAGTTGAATTAATTTACTTTTTCTCTCCTTCGTCTTCCTCTTATACTCAACTATTTCTTTTTTGACCATTGAGTTGATGTAAACATATTTATAAATATCAAATATGTATAATATTTTCTAATTATTTTATTGTCCTTCAATTGATGTGTATTTATATTTGGGTCTCTTTTCATTTGATGTTGCGTATTGCATTGTGTTGAGTATTATGGATCGAAATTTTTTAATTATTTGAACTTATGCTTATTTATTTGCGTTAATGATTTTTTTTTTAAATTGCAGGTATAATTATTTGGATTAAATTTTTGTTATTATACTAATTTGTCAATATTTGGATTATAGTTTTATGCAGATCATGTATAACCATTTAAACATACTTTGTTTAGCATTTGATTAAAGAGTTGTCATTTAAATTTTAAATTAGATTAACGGTGTTAGGATTAAGGAATTATACTTTGTAAAGTTAGGTAACTAAATTGTAACTTGATATAAACTTATAATAATCAATTATATTTGTTAGCCTAATATTTTCTAATTATTTTATACTTCTTCCTATCTTGCTTCTTGAGTTGTATATATAATCTATTGTGAGATATATTTATTTTTGGGCCTCTTTATTTTGATTTTGCATTATATATAGTTGAATATGTAGATTTTATATTCAAGCCTTCATATCCTTTATCTTTCTTTTACACTCTTATTCGCTCCCTCCCCCTTATTATTATTGATTGGTGTAGTTTCATATTAGTCACATTTTTGCTTAGAATTTTAGGTGTAGTATAGAGCATCCTAATATTATTTTTCAGTTGCATCAAGTCTAACATCATATTCTAATATTATTTTTCAGTTGCATCAAGTATAACATCATATCTAACTCCTTAAACCATAGATAAAATTAGTGTACGGGTACACTCGAATTAACATGTGGATGCTAAATTAGAGCCCAACTGGAGGAGGCAGGGGGATGCTACTAAATATGAGAGTTCAATGTCCTGTGGCTCATTAAGCTGGGTACTACCTCTTATTATGCAATTTGTACTGCTGTTTTTAATGGTTTCTTATTCATTGCTTTTACTTTTCGGTTTTATCATTTTGTTTATCATTTGCTATCTTGATTTATTACTTCTTCTAAATGTATTTTACTATTTAATAATAATTGCTCTATTAAATATTACGAACTGATTTGAGGAATATTAATGCTATTTTGAGGTATACTTATTTGGTTTTCTTTTTTCTTTTTTTTTTCTTTATTAATACTTCATTTAGTATTGTGTATTAATGCTATTTTATTTCAGCTACTCTATGAGAAGAATTTACTTTCTATTTTTGATTGACTTTATTGTTTGTAGTATCATTAATGTTAATTTCAAAGGGAGATTGCAACACTTAAGATATGTCTTGCTGAAGTTCCTTTATAATTTTTTTTTTTTGGTTTGTAATTTTCTTGTTGTGCATTAGGCCAACCATGAATATTTTGAATATGTCAAGTAACTAGATGATGAGGGCTTCTTAGATACTGTTGAAGACATGTATTTATTTCTATTATTGTTTCTGTAAACTAAATATTTGTTCTTTCCTTGTGATCTAGTTCAAGGAGAATCCATCTGTATCTTGGTTAGAAGAAGTTAGAAGTTAGGGTGTGCGGTGTGCATGAGGAGATGCCTCTCTCTCTCTCTCTCTCAAAATATAAATGGGCTTCAATCTCATATTTACATTTGAGGAGACACTTTGTGATTTTTTCACAAATTGCAGGTATAATTATTTGGATTAAATTTTTGTTATTGTCAATATTTAAATTTTAGTTTTGTGAATTATAACCTTTAAGCATACTTTGTTAGCATTTGATTAAGGAGTTGATAATCCATTCCTATCATGCTTCTCTATTTGCTTAATATAGTTTTCTACTCATTTTGAACAATTCATAGCCATTCACAGCCTATATTTTCTTATATTTAATCATTTTTTCATATGATATATGGCTATTCATCCTATCTTTCACTTGTATATGTAATATATTGTGATTTGATTAATTATTAGATTTATTTTGACTTTTGTTATATATTCATTTATTTTAATTGATTATGATATTTGATAAATATATTTCATCTATTATTTATTTATTTATATACTTCAATTTTTGAAACCTATATTTCCTATATTTAATCATTCATTTATTTTTACGTATAACCTTGTTTAGGCTTATATAAATGTAATATTATTCTACCCTGGTTGCACGTTGTTAGTCTGTAGGTACTATTTCACTTGTCACTTACTCTAGCGCACATTTTTTCGTACATTTATTTATTTTTATGATTATATACTAGTTATTTTAACTATAGAACTTATTTACTAATTTATTTATATACTTACTATTCATTTATTTATTCAAATTTTTCATATGTGACATGATGTTGCTTAGTTTGGAGAGGCTATTCATTCTATTACTATTATGTGTACAAGTGATATTGTTCTACCCTTACTGTTAGTTTGTAGGGGCTATCTTTTGTCTTATCTTGTTATATATAGATTTATTAATTTTTTATTGGTTAGTAAATTTGATAAATATATTTTATCTTGTATTTATTTAGTTAATTACCTTTCAGTTTTTGATTGAAAAAATAATCTTATTTGGGTTTTGCCAATTTGTAGGTGATATTTCTGCGATATTTATTCAATTTTTTCATTCATGTTAGTATAATATATGTGATGTTATTCTGGCAACTGTCAATCTGTACGGGTTATTTTTCTTTTCATTGTTATACTTGTTATCTTTTTACGCGATCATTTTTTTCATATATTTATTTTTATCTATTATATACTAGTTATTTAAATATACTCATATGGATTATTTACTATTTATTTACTTATACCCTTACCATTTATAGCATATATTTTCTTATATTTAATCATTTTTCATGTGATATATGATAGTCCTATTTGTTTGTGGGGGATATTTATCCTATCTCTCACTTGTATATGTAATATATTATATCTTGATTAATTATTAGATTTATTCTGATGCACTTTTGTTATATATTCATTTATTTTAAATGATTATTATATTTGATAAATATATTTCATCTATCATTTATTTATTTATTTATATACTTTCATTTTTTAAACCTATATTTCCTTAGATTTAATCAAATTTTCATTCATTTTTACGTATAACCTTGTTTAGGCTTATATAGATGTGATACTGTTCTACCCTGGTTGTGATTGTTAGTTTATAAACTATTCCACTTGTCTAGTGCACACACTTTTTTTCATACATTTATTTATTTTTATGATTATATACTAGTTATTTTAACCACATAACTTATGGATTATTTACTACTTATTTATTTATATACTTAACCATTCATTTCATCAATTTTTTCACATGTGACATGATGTAGCCCTTAGTTTAGAGAGGTTGTTCATCCTATCAATGTTATACCTACGATCTTGTTTCGTTATTAACTATCATATTCGGGCTTTTTCATTATATTTATTCTTATGGATTATTTAATATCTATTTATTTATTTGCTTATGGCTTATTTATTGTTCTTTATTTTTGTACTATATTTTCTTGTTTGGGTTAATATAAATGTGATATTGTTCTGTCTTTGTAAGGGCTATTTATTTTGTCATACCTTGTTATATATAGATTTATTTATTTTTTATTGGTTAGTAAATGTGATAAATATATTTTATCTGGTATTTATTTAGTTAGTTACCTTTCAGTTTTTGATTGAATGAATAATCTTGTTTGGGTTAATAAAATTGTGATATTATTTTGTCAATTTGTCAATCTCCAAACTATATTGGTTAGTTACCTACTTATTTATTTATATACTTACCATTCATTTATTTAATCAAATTTTTCATATGTGACATGATGTTGCTTAGTTTGGAGAGGCTATTCATTCTATTACTATTATGCGTACAATCTTGTTTCATTATTAACTATCATATTTATTTACACTTTTTCTTATATTTATTCCTAGGGATTATTTACTATTTATTTATTTATTTACTTATGGGTTATTTACTGTTCTTTATTTATGTACTCATTTCGAACCTATATTTTCTTGTTTGGGTTTGTAGGGGCTATATTTTTTGTCTTACCTTGTTATATATAGATTTATTTATTTTTTATTGGTTAGTAAATTTGATAAATATATTTTATCCGGTATTTATTTAGTTATTTACCTTTCAGTTTTTGATTGAATGAATCTTGTTTGGGTTAATATATTTTATCTAGTATTTATTTAATTATTGGTTAGTATTTTGCCAATTTGTAGGTGCTAATTCTCCGATATTTATTCAATTTTTTCATTCACGTTAATATAGATGTGATGTTATTCTGGCAATTGTTAGTTTATACGGATTATTTCTCTTTTCATTGTTATATTTGTTATCCTTTTATGCGATCATTTTTTTTCATATATTTATTTTTATTTATTATATACAAGTTATTTAAATATATTCTTGTGGATTATTTACTATTTATTTACTTATATACTTACCATTCATAGCCTATATTTTCTTATATTTAATCATTTTTTCATATGATATATAATAGTCATGTTTGTTTATAGGGAATATTCATCCTATCTCTCACTTTTATATGTAATATATTCTGACTCGATTAATTATTATTAGATTTATTCTGGCGCACTTATGTTATATATTCATTTATTTAATTTGAATATGATATTTGATAAATATATTTCATCTATCATTTATTTATTTATATACTTTACTTCCTTTTTTAAACCTATATTTCCTTATATTTAATCAAATTTTCATTCATTTTTACATATAACATTGTTTAGGTGTTTAGGCTTATATATATGTGATACTGTTCTAAATTTGTTGTGGTTGTTATTTGTAGGTACTATTCCACTTGTCACTAGAGTACACTTTTTTTTCATACATTTATTTATTTTAATGATTATATACTTACCATTCATTTATTTAATCAATTTTTACACATGTGACATGATGTAGCCTGGCTGTTCGTTTAGAGAGTCTATTCATCCTATCAATGTTATATCTACAATCTTATTTCATTATTAACTATCGTATTTATTTACACTTTTTCATTATATTTATTCTTATGGATTATTAGCTATTTATTTATTTATTTAGTTATGGATTATTTACTGTTGTTTATTTTTGTACTCATTTTGAACCTATATTTTCTTGTATGGGTTAATATAGATGTGATATTGTTCTGCCATGGCTGTTAGTTTGTATGGGCTATTTATTTTGTCATTCCCTTGTTTTATGTAGATTTATTTATATTTTATTGGTTAGTAAATTTGATAAATATATTTTATCTGGTATTTATTTAGTTATTTACCTTTTAGTTTTTGATTGAATGGATAATCTTGTTTGGGTTGATAAAGTTGTGATAGTATTTTGCCAATTTGTAGGTGTTATTTCTCCGATATTTATTCAAGTTTTTCATTCACGTTAATATAAATGTGATGTTATTCTGGCAACTGTTAGTCTGTACGGGTTATTTCTCTTTTCACTGTTATATTTGTTATCTTTTTACGCGATCATTTTTTTTATATATTTACTTTTATTTATTATATACTAGTTATTTATATATATTCTTGTGGATTATTTACTATTTATTTACTTATACACGTACCATTCATAGCCTATATTTTCTTATATTTAATCATTTTTTTCATATGATATATAATAGTTGTGTTTGTTTGTAGGAGATATTCATCCTATCTCTCACTTGTATATGTAATATATTGTGACTTGATTAATTATTAGATTTATGCTGACACACTTTTGTTATATATTCATTTATTTTAAATGATTATGATATTTGATAAATATATTTCATCTATCATTTATTTATATACTTACTTCCATTTTTTAAACCTATATTTCCTTATATTTAATCAAATTTTCATTCATTTTTACGCATAACCTTGTTTAGGCTTATATAGTTGTGATACTGTTCTACCCTGGTTGTGGTTGTTAGTCTTTAGGTACTATTCCACTTGTTACTTACTCTAGCACACTTTTTTCGTACATTTATTTATTTTTATGATTATATACTAGTTATTTTAACTAAAGAACTAATGGATTATTTACTACTTATTTATTTATATACTTACCATTTATTTATTTAATCAATTTTTTCACATGTAACATGATGTTGCTCTAGCTATTAGTTTGGAGAGGCTATTCATCCTATAACTGTTATACCTCCAATATTGTTTCATTATTAACTATCATATTTATTGGCACTTTTTTCTTATATTTATTTTTATGGATTATTTACTTTTTATTTATTTATGGATTATTTACTGTTCTTTATTTAGGTACTTGTTTTGAACCTATATTTTTTTATTTGGATTAATATAGATGTGATATTATTATGCCTTGGCTGTTAGTTTGGAGAGGCTATTCAACCTATCAATGTTATACATACAATCTTGTTTTGTTATTAACTAGGCTTTTTTATTCTCACTTTTCCATTATATTTATTCTTATGGATTATTTACTATTTATTAACTTATGGATTATTGATTGTTCTTTATTTTTGTATTCATTTTGAACTTATATTTTCTTGTTTGGGTTAATATAGATGCGATATTGTTCTTCCATGGCTGTTAGTTTGCACAAACTATTTCTTTTTTCTTACCTTATTATATATAGATTTATTTATTTTTTATTTGTTCAAAAATTTGATAAATATATTTTATCTGGTATTTATTTAGTTAGTTACCTTTCAGTTTTTGATTGAATGAATAATCTTGTTTGGGTTAATAAAGTTATGATAGTATTTTGCCAATTTTGTAGGTGCTATTTCTCCGATATTTATTCAATTTTTTTCATTCATGTTAATATAGATGTGATGTCATTCTTGCAACTGTTAGTCTGTACGGGTTATTTCTCTTTTCACTGTTATATTTGCTATCTTTTTACGCGATTATTTTTTTTTTCATATATTTTTGTTTTTATCTATTATGTGCTAGTTATTTAAATATATTCTTATGGTTTATTTACTATTTATTTATTTATACACTTACCATTCACATCCTATATTTTCTTATATTTAATCATTTATTTCATATGATTTATGATAGTCCTATTAGTTTGTAGGGGCTATTCATCTTATCTCTCACTTGTATATGTAATACTGTGACTTGATCAATTATTAGATTTATTCTGACACACTTTTGTTATATATTCATTTATTTTAATTGATTATGATATTTGGTAAATATATTTCATCTAACATTTATTTATATACATACTTCCATTTTTTAAACCTATATTTCCTTATATTTAATCAAATTTTCATTCATTTTTACGTATAACCTTGTTTATGCTTATATAGTTGTGATACTATTTTACCCTGGTTGTGGTTGATAGTCAGTAGGTACTATTCCACTTGTCACTTACTCTAGCACACTTTTTTCATACTTTTATTTATTTTTATGATTATATATTAGTTATTGTAACTACATAAATTATGGATTATTTACTACTTATTTATTTACTTATTGATTATTTACTGTTCTTTGTTTTTGTACTCATTTTGAATCTATATTTTATTATTTGGTTTAATATAGATGTGATATTGTTCTGTCAAGGTTGTTAGTTTGTAGGGGCTATTTCTTTTGTCTTACCTTGTTATATATAGATTCATTTATTTTTTATTAGTTAGTATATTTGATAAATATATTTTATCTGGTATTTATTTTGTTTGTTACCTTTCTTTTTTGGGTTAATAAAGTTGTGATAGTATTTTGCCAATTTGTAGGTGCTATTTCTTTGATATTTATTCACTTTTTTCATTGACGTTAATATAGATGCGATGTTATTCTGACAACTGTTAGTTTGTACGGGTTATTTCTCTTTCTTTTTCGGTGACAAAAATTTTATTAAAGGTGTTGGGCTCACCCATGATCCATGGGCAGGGCACTTAACAAACTTTCATCACTTTACGGACCAGGTAGGAGAGTACACATGCCTCCACCTCCCCCTAGTTAAAGAGTATTAACCTCATGGGAATTACCTCCAAAGAGGTAGCTTCCATAAGCTAAGGAGATGGCTCCCTCTACACTGCCGCGACTAGAGCCAAAACAAAGTGGCCCTCCCCAAACCTTTGGTTGTTTTTCCTAGAGCTTCAATATGCTGGATACTCAACTCGAGGCTTATACAAATTGACTCAAACAATCTCAATATTGCACAAGTTCACAAGAAGCCTTTCTCACCTGACACTTTCTCAGCAATAAGGATCAGCATAATTCTCCTAGACATTATATCCTTTTTAAAGTCCTTCGACTCTATCTCATCTAGTGTAGTTTCATTACAAGCTTTTAATCATTTATGTAATTTATTTCCCTTTAACTAAAATTACTACTGTCTATCTTTTTCCTTCTATTAATATTATTTTGTCTTCTATGAAAAAAAAGTAAATATTTCCTTATACACAGCATTTGCTGTTGCTCTCTTTCCACCCACACTATTTTTGGGCACCTATATTTTAGACCTTCAATGCTTCTAACTCTTAATAGTAATTTGATTTTGTCCTTGTTGCATTGTAAGAGTTACATACCTAAAAGATTCTTGAGACTCACTAGTGAAGTCAGCAGTGGTGAAAATGGTAAAATGCGGTGCATGGTTGGCAGTGATTATAGTATGTGTGAAAAGGTACCATCTTTGTTGAAGCCAATTCTTGCTATATTTTTTAGGGTGACGATTGGAGCATCCATATTTTTTAGATGGCTAGAGTAAGCATTTGTGGAATTGTAACATCCGTATCTGCACTATCAGAAATAAAGGGCTAAATGAGTTATTAAAGAGTTTTTAAGGTCTAGAATGAGCTTTAGCAACCATAAGGAATTATATAATGGCATAATAGACAAGTGAGGGTAAAATGGTAATTATGATAAAAGTTATGGGCATTTTGGTAATTTTGACCAAATATCATGATATTGCCCGAAGTCACAGAAATGTGCAGAATAATTCCCTGAAGCGTAGTTAAGGTGAGATTGAGGTTAAAGAAGCAAAAATAACCTCAAAATAAATTTTTAGTAATTAATTAATATTTGGCTAATTAAGGGATTCTATGAAAAATATAATTATTTAAAATACCTAGAGGTTTTAGATAATTATTGTAAAATGGGGGGGGCATAGCTTGAGAATTATGAAAAATTATAAGAATAATTTCAAAATCAAGTACAAAGTAGGTTACCTGAAAGAAAATAAAAAGTGTAGTAAACCCATGAAAAAGGTTAAATACAAAAAATTTCTGAAAAGGCATTTTCGAAAAGAGTTTGAAATGGAGAAAAATTGGAGAAGTACCCCTTGAATTATGGGAATTTCCTGTGGTATTATCTAGTTAAGTGATCAGAGGATGCCCAAAAAGAATGTTTGCTTAGCCATCAAGTTATGATTTAGGGTAAAAAAGAAAATAATTAAATTGAGAGGCTTAAAGTAAACCGAATGGCATGATTAGTATTCAGTATGAAAGAGTATAATAGCTTGTATTTATGCGATAAAAGTTGTTGGTAGAAAATTGTTTTATCATATATTAGTGGAATCCGGAAGACGGAACTTATGAGACAAGTTTTTAAACTTGTTCTGCAAGTCAAGAGACTTGCAAAATTAGCCCATTTTTTATAAATGGGAAGGAAGAGCATGACAAGATAGGAAAAAAAATAAGGCAAACAAAGAGCACATATGGGAGGAAGAGTGAAAGAGAAAATTTTTGCTAGAATCTGAGGCAAGGGCCAATTTTGGTACAAAATCTTCCTATTCTTCAACCTTTTAACCTCTATCATCTATTTAATTGATCTGTTTTCCCTTGATTCGGTATATTTCAAGAGAGAGAAGCTACAGCCCAAGAAGTTATAGAGGGAGAAAGTGATCCAAAGCTCATATTCGACCAGATAAGTTGCAAAACCCGACTCTAATAATGCTATGGACCTTGCAGGTAGCAAGATTTCAGTTGTTTATGTTAGTTTTGGAATTTTGGGATTTCAAACCTTAGGTAAGTTGTTGGACCAAAATTTTGGAGGGCCAAGGAAGGAGGTTGTGATGCTTTAAGTGGGTTAGGAAGATGTGCTGGAAGCATAAGAACTGAAATTAGGAAAATTAGAACTCAAATGAATTATAGTGAGAGTTAAGAGGGAAGTTGAAGTTTGAAGTGTATTAATGCATTCCATTGCATAGTTGATAATAGAAAAATGTATTATGGTATTGTGTAGGCATTAGAGATATCGAGGGACTTACAAAACTCCGAAGCTTAGAGAGAAGCAAGCTTAAGACTACCTAAGAACAGGTAGCACACATACTAACTTTTACATTAATGTTGCTAATGGTTATTATTATGATTTTTTGCCATGTTTGCTTGAGTTGATTGAGCTATGTGATGTTTGAGCATGTAAATTCTTGCTTATATTGTGCATTGGCCATATGCTAGTTGAGCATAGTTGCATGTAGTAAGTATGATCATAGTCATTGCTAGGTTATAGTAATGATCATGCATGTTAATTTGCTTGTTACTATATTTTGCTATTGGGATTTCCATGAAATCTCATCTTTTCCGAAACAATAACCTCTAGGTTAAAGTTCCAGTTAGAGTAAGGCAAGGAGAAGGAATGTTAAATGGAGAGGATTAGCAGGGAATTGGTGATTTATGTGATTTTAGGAATTTAAGCTTGTAGAGTTGTAAACTTGGTTATGCTAGCACCTCTATGTTGATGTATTTATGAAAGGATCATGTATGAAGTGAATGTGTTAAGTTTGGGCTATGATGTATTTATGAAAGGATCATGTATGGTTTTATGTTGTTTTGTCATTTGTGCCTACGGACCAAGTTCACCAGGGCAAAAGGCATCCTAGAGGAACTCCTCTCAGTTCTAGAGAAGTAGGCCGTGGTGAAGGCCAGAGTTGGCAACGGCAAATGTCACCTGAGAAGCATTTAGCATGGGTTTAGGTAAGTTGGCCTCTATGAGGTCCAAGGTGTGCCACAATGAAACTCTTTTGTTTCAAACTGAGAGTCAATTGAGCAATTAAATTCTATGATTTATTTTGCAAGCAAGCAATTAACTAGATGAGCATGTTTGCATTGTAAAGAAATGGATAAACTCTAATTAGAGACCTAAACCACTTGCTTCCAATTTTTCTAAAATTACTTATAATTTCTAAGATTGGTCATAAGTTCAAGATACCAAGTATTCAATGCCAGTGAGTAATAATGAAAGAAAGGTTTTAAAATCTTCATTTGATACACTAATTCTAGACATGCTAAAGTATTCAAGAGGTTTAGTTATGGTCTCTAGTAGGCACAAAAAAGGTAATTAAAAAGGGACGTAACAGGAACACTCATCAAAGAGAACACACTCGACATCATTCTTGTTGGATGAAGAAATAGTACAAAACTTGTGAGGATCTGTTGACAAAGTTTACCGAATATGTGAATTAATTGTTAGGATCGGATTTGACTAAGAGGGGGGTGAATTGGTCTAATAAAAATTTTCGCAAGCTTTTAACGTAAAACAGAGTATGAAAGAAAGCTGACAAAGAGATTTATCCTGGTTTGGTTCTCCTGACCTACATCCAGTCCTCAGAACCCTCTGAGCTTTTCAAATCCACTAATCTCAAAAGATTACAATAAAACTGAAGAATGACTCTCCCCTTTCCTGACTCAATTTTACCCACAGACACTTTTGTTCGTGTCTTTTCCCACTCAAGATTCTCCAACCTTGAGTAACTCTCACAGAATCAATAAATGAACAATTATAGTCTCATTTTTGAGAATTTAATGATAATCACTGAAGCTCTTAATTGTGAGAGAATGAAAACAGAGGAGATAGATGAAGAATAATAAATTCGCTTTCTCGTAAGTGCGTTCTCTGTCTTTTGAAGCTTGAATGCTTCTCCTTTTATAGGTGGGAAGAATTAAATTTCTATTAGAAACATTTAAGTTTCCGTTAGACTCATCGTCATCGTTCACCTTCCTGCATTGAATGCGTCTGAGTGCTTCTGACAGTAGGTAGGATGTTTTTCTGAGATTTTGTCCGTTGAATCTCTTTTTGTTAGGCAATCAGAACTTCATTCCCTGTTAATAATTAAGGCAGTTAAGCATTTATGATGGTAGGTGAGATTCAAATAAACGTTGCATGAATAAGGAAAGATTTGAGATCAGAATAAAGCTTCTGACACGCTGCGTTAATGTCAAAAAGGCAAACTCGAGTTTCGCTTTCTCAGAACTCGAGTTATTGAAGAATTTTCAAAGTAGAATTCACACAACTTTTGTTGTAACTCGAGTTTTAATAAGAGTTTTGATAAAATTTGAGTTATAGAACATAAAACTCGGGTTTTCATAAGTTTCCATAAGCAAAAACATTTTGTGCTCTTCGAGACTCGAGTTCCATTAACTAAAACGTCATGTTTTAGTTATTGTTAAATCACAACTTTCATAGCAACTCGAGTTTCATTGGAAGTTTTCAGTTTAAACATGTTTATATCTCGAGAATCAAGTTTTGTCTCCTAAAACTTCAAGTTATAAGAATTTCAAATCATAACTTCTATGTGTAACTCGAGTTTTATTGGAAGTTTTAAGTTTAAAACAAGTTTACATCTCGAAACTCGAGTTTCAACACACAAAACTCGAATTATATGAAAACTCTTGATGAAACTTCAAGTTTTGGAAAGAAGTTGTGAAGTTCAAAATTTTCCAGATCTCGAAACTCGAGTTCTGTTTTCCCAAAACTCGAGTTATACCAAAACTTTTGCTGAAACTCCAAGTCGTGAAGGAAGTTTTGTTTCTCTTTCTTTAAAACTCGAGTTCTGATACTCATAACTCGAGTTCCATCAAAAATTTTATTGAAACTTCAAGTTTTGGAAGGAAGTTTCGAGTTTCAAAAAATACTTCAAAGCCCGAAACTCGAGTTCTATAAAATGAAACTTGAGTTTTGCCAAAACTTCCAACATAACTTGAGTTTTCTCTGAGAGTTTTGATTTTCTAAAACTCTTTCAACACTCGAAACTTGAGTTGTGAGAAAAATTTTAAATAAACTTGAGTTCTTCTGAGAGTTTTGCATTTCTTAAGCTTTTTCCAAAACCCGAGACTCAAGTTTTGACTTCTAGAACTCGAGTTTTGATAGAACTTGAATCAAAACTTGAGTTCTCTTGAAAGTTTGTGATTTTGAAAGCATTTTTAAACATTGTAACTCGAGTTTTAAAGCTTATAACTCGAGTTCTCTTAATGCTTTAATTAAAAACTTGAAGATTACTCAAACTTTTCTAAAAACAGACAATTTAATTATAAGTTCAAAAACATATTTGTCATCGTCAAAACATTATCTCAACATTAAACACAATAAATTAGAACATGAGTTAATGTATGAGTACTCATTGTCTATTAAAACCATCTAGAGCTCACGTTTGATCTCGTTGTCCCTGTGATATTCTTTAAGTATGCCTATAGACCTGACATAGGCTATGGCGTCCGCATTGAATTGAAAAGATTCATGTTAGAAAGGAAATCCGTTTATAGTTTAGTTATGGCAATGATTGGATACCACAAAGAGTACCAACTAGGAAATAGGGAATATGAGTATGAAGGGATTGGACCATCGTTGGCCATTATGTATGTGCGTTAGTTTATACTCATGATGTGTTGCAATTGATATTGCGACTAACAACGAAGTTTGTGATGAAATAAATTTGTCCAGCGGTATGACGGTATTCCTCATGCATCCTTTTGTTTAAAACACTAACTTGAATCTTATTTCCCTGTAATGATTAAATATCAGTCTTATGTTATAGTTAAATATATTGCCTCATATGATAAACAAAAAGGAAATTTGGGTGAAGAGAATGTGGGAAAATACAAACTGCAAGTGATTAAACTGTGAAGATACTCCTACCTCCTCATCAATAAGCACCACTGATATAGCAAATAGATCCGTCATAGCAGTTCTTTGGTACACATACCACTTCCGGAAAACCCTTACCAAGATCTTCCATCTGTCTGTACCATCATGGAGGTCCTTAAGCAATGTTCTTGATGCCATTGTATTCAGAAGATATGAAGTGATGTTGATGACGATTGAAGAACAATAAAGAATGACTTGATAGAAGATATGGTGTGTTCTTCCAAGTGCTCACAAGTGTGTTTAAATAGGAGAAGAAGCAATTAATGTGGCGCCATAAGTTCAAATTGAAATAATGACTTCAAAAATCATGAGTATGATGGAAATGGTGATTAGAAGTACGGAGTTCCTGCAGCATAGTAATTGAAAGATTTGAATGGATTGAAGTGAATGAGGCCAATCATAAAGGACTTGTTTAACATCTATCTCAAAGAAACTAGATATAAAAGTTCATTAAGCATCATCAAAAGGGTCAGGGATGCGGTTAAGTTTAATACAAGCACAACGGACTTCTAAATTCAATAAATATTCAAGTCAGTCCCTTTTTAAAGCGAATATTGCGGATAAACATACATGCAAGCCAAAAAAATTTACTATTGGGCAACGCTAAAATATCATAACATTATTGATGGATATATTTAATTTGGTTGTGGCAACATGAATGCAACTGCTTAGTTACATTCAGTTAGGATTATAACTTATTATAAGGACCTTATTGATAAACTGGAAACATGGTTTTGTATAATCAAGGTTACTTGACGCAATATGCTATTCACTGAAATCGTTTAGCAGTAAATGCACGTACAATCTGAATGATAATGCAGGTCAATTATTAATCCACATTTGCTGCAGTGCAATGATTCAAGAGTATATACTACAGTTGAGGTAACTTCCAGCATGGCTTAAGCCCAGTTATGTCAACCTATCATAGATATTCTTCTATTGGTCCCAAAATACCATCCACCTAAGTCCAATGACATGTCTTCCATAGCTCAAAAAGTGCCACACGGCATCATCTCATTAATGAATGACAAAGGAGTGATTTCACTCTTTACTGGTTTACCGGTTAAGGAGTGGTTTCATAAAGGTTTCCTCCTCCACAAGGCATGAAAAGGCACCATTCACTCTCCATCAACTCTAGATCATAAGTGTGTTTCCACTTATCTTGATCTTCTCAACAAGTTAAGTAAGTTGCAACCTCATTAATGAAGGTCATGATGGTATCTCCAAGATCATTAATCTTTTAATTATATAAGTTGTGCAGCCATTAAATTTAATTAAGGAAGAGATTCAATATCCTCCAATATCTCGTCTCTAATGAAATATAATGGCTAATCAAATTAAAGAGATTATCTTTTCTTGCTACATGTCATCACTATATTCAAGATCCTGCTCAAGAACCTCAATGAGTATTCTCTTCGATATTCTTTTATCCCTTCTCACAAAACTCTACTCCTTGATCTACCCTTGTTACCAATGGATCCAATAGTTTTCTTTGTAGATGTCCAAATCATCTCAATGATTTTCAACCATTTTTTTGTTGTATGATCATATATCCATTTCAACATACTACCCCCACTTCATGGTTATATTTTCATTTTAAAGACCAACATTTATTACCATATATAGCATTAATAGTCAAATATTAATAGTACGATAAAACTTCTCTTTTATCTTATTATGTGTACTTTTTTTTATCACAAATTACTATGGTATCATTTTTCTATTTAAACCACCCAACTTGAATTTTGTAATTAACATCTATATCAATTTCACTATTTTTTTTTTTGTAAAAGTAATCCTGAATATACAAACTTTGCCACTTGTAAAATGATTTAATCTCCCCCTTTTAACATTCAAATCCTCCAAATTTCTTACTTTTTTCTTATTAAAATTGCAATGCATATATTACATCTCACTAATCTGGTGGAAGATCATTCTCCATAACTCAAGCTAAAGGCTAATCTCTTTTCTCAACTCATCCACTGTAACTATATTTTCAGTAAAAGGCATACTTATGTCAAGTAAATTAATTTCGTTCCATAGCCTATGAAATGAGAGAAGTCAAGAGCATTGTGTATAACTGTATCACACGCTCCAAATATTTTAGAATTCACTTTCGGAGCTTCATGAATTATACATACATATATATATATATATCCAGCTCTATATTGCATATTAATTATCATGCTTCCTTTTCATCTTCATCTTTTCATACAATAGCAAGTTTGCAACAAAACTAAAAAAAAATTTAATAATTACAAAGGTTTATGTGACTAAAAAAGTACGATTTTACCGATGGAACTTAGTGACTTCAAATAGCTCGCTTCGGTGTGGTTTCGCTATGGTGAATCAACTCCTTCATATCTTCCCAAAACGTTTCCTAAATATGTGCTTCTCCCCACTCGAGGGGTGTCCACACTGATAATGTTGACAGTATCCCTCCCAACAATCATCATTATATCTGTGATTCAATCCTCAATCCTTTTTATTACATGTCATTAATTACCCAAAAAGCCTCATTACGGTATATAATTTCTTACCATGAGAAATCAACTAAAGATTAAGTTTTAGATTTTATTGACTACTTTCTTTTTTTTTTTTGGTGGCTAGTAAAAATCCAAGAGTCATAAAGTCGCATCCCTTTGGTACATAGAAGTAGAATGGAAAAGGAATGAAAAATGAATATAATAAGAAATAAAAATATTAAGCAATGATCATTTCAACATAACAGACATTGCCAAAAAAAACAAAAAAGAAAAAAAAAACAAGAAGAGAAGAAGAGAAATCACAAAAGAAAATCATAACTTCCTCGCATTCTAATGAAAATGAGGATGACTAATAAGGCGTCAATGAAATAATATGGCTTTCCATCAATCATCCACATTGAAAATGGGTAAAACTTGAATAGTTTAGTATGTAAACTCTCGAATTCAACTTATGGAGGAATTAAACCAAGACTGGGAACACCCAGCGAAGTAAAAAATAATGTCAACAAGAAACTTAACATTCACAAGAAGTTTGTAAAACTTAACTGAAAATGAAATCAAACTTACAAGATCAACACGAACTCAATCAGCAAAAGCTTGCTTCAATTTCCAATATCAGTGCCATCTTTCACTCTCAGCATAAGCCTTTTTCTTTCATGCTCGAACATTATACCTAGCCTCAAACTCAGCAATCTCCTTTTTCTTGTTTTCTAAATCAACATCAAGTTCCACAAGGATGTCATTTAGTTCTTCTCTGTTCCTTCTTATTCTAGGCAAGATATCGATCAAGTGTTCTTGAGTAATGACCCCAGAAACCATACATGAGAAAGAAGTCACTTGGTCAAGTGGTTCAATAGCATCGATAACCACTGTGTGCTCCACAACTTGGTTCATCACTTCATTTATGTTCGAGTATATTTTGTTCAGTTCATATTTCATAGTTTTATGCATATTTTGAATTTCCTTCTTATTCCTTGGTTTATTTTGTGTCGCATGTCTTCTTGGCCTTACCATCATGGACCTATGCATATAACATGACAGAATAAGAAATGGAGTAAATTACGATATCTGAGTTAAGTAAAACAACATATGAAATAAAATAATCTGAATTTTAATGAATATTATTGAAGGTAATTGATTGAGCAATTGTACAAAATATATGATCAAACAGAATTACAACTCACACTACTATTTTTCTTTTTCCGTTTTTGGGAACCAAAGATTGGGTTCAATGAGGGTGGTCCACTACCATATTCATAAAATAGCAAGATCAAATATATATTAGGCATGAAAAATTGCAACATTTGAAACTTGAAGACTTTAACTTAACATTACCTTTAAACCTCATTTTATAATAGTACGTACTATAATTAATATGCAGACGAATATACCTCTTTGAAGTGATATGACCCTAACCTACAACACAGGCAAAAAAAAAAAAAAAAAGACCCTAACCTGCAACACTATCATGTACCTTTGAAACCTCATCAAAGAACTAATAAGACTCTGAAATACTAGCCTCCCCTTGATAGAAGATCTAGGATATATGGTAAAATAGAATCTCCATTATTCATAAATAATGCAAAACAAAGTCAAACTATATATCATCAAATTTGGATTATTTATTCAACATGATCTACATACGTATAGAGAGAAAGATATATGGAAGTATACAACATCAAATCACATATAAATAATCAAATAATCGAGGAATATGAGTTCTTGGGATCCACGAATATTTATTAAAATAATCTAGTTATAAAGGGGAGAATAAGGGGAAAAATCTCCGTGAATAAATTTATCATAATCTATTACCAATTTCTGAGAGCTACATAATGTTTATTGGGTTCAATGAATACTGATTAAGTTTATTCATATGGAAGAGGGTTATGATGGAAAAAATCTTGGCAAATAAATTTTTGTCATAATGCCTAGTCTTGCTTTGACAAAGGATGCTGATGCTCATCATCACTTCAACATCCAAAAAAAAAAATAAGAGTTTAAACATCATGCATAAAATCCAATGTTTAGTATTGAAAAACACATAATGAGAATGTGGATCAAACTATCGAAGTTAGCTCATGTATACCCATTCTAGTCCATTTTATTCTTTTTAATTTACCTACCATAACCCATTTGCTTGTGCGTCTAGCCAAGTAATTTACCAAGCTTTTAGGTTGTTTGTTCAAAGCTACAGTTTAAGACGCATCCAGCCTATAAAAGTTGAGACAAGCAAAATGGTTATTCTAGCCAGTCAAGCCCATTTTCCATTTTCACAAACCTACCCTGGACGATTTGGAGTGTACTTGGAAGTTTGATGAAGTATCCTAGTAGCCTCATGTGCAATGAAATCACAATGTGAACTCCATTGATCTTAATCAAAAAATGCACTGAGGAAGAGAATGAGAACTTTTGGTCTGAGAAGGAAACTGTGTTTTTCCCACATACATATCTAGTCACCCACAGTTTCTCTAGTACATGTATATTAAGAATGAGAAGAGGAATGTCAACATTCATGTAACTGTTCCCACAGTTTCTTTAGACCAAAATGGGTATATCACATATATCACAAGCCTCTGCCTTTCTAAATTCTCATTTATGCCCTAATGTATTAGCCTTGGACCCTAATCACCCAGGGTAGACTACACATAACCCAGCATACTCTATGATTCAGTTTTCTTATATTAGGCTTTCAGGTGGAGCACAACCCTCCTTGTATAAACGTGGGACTCTCCTTCGTAATTGGGGGTTCTATAAAGGTAACCCTCCTATCTCAATGCCCTCTCTCTCTCTCTATATATATATATTATGGCTAAAGGAAGTTTAAAAAGTTAAAAAATGTATATTGTTTTGAATAATTTATTATAAAAAGAATTTCGATGCCATCATTCTTTTACCAGTCAAACAACATAATATTTTGAATTCCATAGTACATATCAATAGTATTCTATTTCTTCCGTTTGTGCCTACACATTACAGTGAAAACGGGAAATAAGGTCACTATAAGAAGACCAGCGCACAAAAGCAAAATGGAGGATTGAGGCAAAAACCGCTAGGATTGAGCAAACAGCCATGTCTTCGGTAGCATAACAATGATGAAAACTGTGGCAGAGACTTCGACCATATAAAGACTATTATGCTAGCAACCTTCATTCCAATTTTTTGAAATGAAATATGGAAGCAATAGTTAACGGTTATTATATTCAAGCATCACTATTATGAAGCACATTGGCAGTTCAGTAAGATGATCGTCAAGTATTAAGTTGTACGGACTCCACCTCACAAAACTTGACAATTAATGCTCTTTCCATAACAGTCAAGTATTTAGCATTATATTTTCATAATCCTATAGTAGTGGAGATCTAATGTACATTTGATAAAATAAAATCTCTACTACTCTAAGAAAGATCAAAAGATCGTATATCCAAAAATATATTGCAAAACAAAGACATCCCATATCACCAAGCTTCCTCATCAGTATTTTGGGTCAGCACTACGCCACTTAATACCTAGAAAACCAGCACAACTTAATCTTCTTATGTATGATTGGTGTTTTTCAAATTAAAATAACTCAATCATTCATATATAATTTATGGTGTATATAGAGTTATATAGAACTAGAAGTATACAACAACAAACCCATCTAAATAAAAAAAAAAAAGTTAGGTATATAATTTTTAATAGGATAAAAAAATTGATTGAAAGAATCTATTTATGAGGAGAGAAATAAAAGGGAAATCTCTTAGTAAATAGGTATATATATATATATATTATAATATATTACTTTATCAGGCAACATAATTTTAATCGGTGTTCAAGAACATTGATTCAAAGGAATCTATTGTAAAGAAGTGGGAGGTAAAAGGGAACAAATCTTGATAAATGAATTTATCTTAGTTTAGACCGCGACCTATTCACTTAATTTTGTAAGAGATAATAAGATGATTAATAGGGCTACCTTTCACTAATGATGCTCATCACTTTAATTAAACTTTGTAGATACAGAAGGATTTAAACCAAAACTAGGGAATCGGCAGCCTTCTAGATAATTGAGGAAAGCACAAAGAAGGTTAAACACCAAGGAGAGAGTGATGGGAACAGAAGCTAGAGGAAGTAAATGAAAAACAAGAAAGGGCCTAAGATGCTGATGATTCAAAGTTGAAAGAATTATCTCAACATTGTAAAATGTAAAAGAATGAAATCTAACCAGTCTACTCATTTTTCTGCTTTTGCTCGTACCTACCCTAGTAGAGACGGGTAAAATGGTTTTTCTAACCAGTTTGACTCACTTTCTCCTTTTCCCCATACCTACCCTAGCCCAATTTGCTTGTGTTTGGCAAGTTCATCAAGCTTTAATGTGGTATGCACAGCCCTAATTATATAAACTCACAACTACCAATGGACGTTGAATCTAAAAGGGTTAAGCCATCATAAGATGATGAACTACGATTCAAATCCTTATTAGAAGTGGTGTCTACATTTAGTGAGCATCAATGCTTCAAATATTGCCTAAATTAGAATGATCCTATAAATAGCAAAAGAATCATGACTCATTTATAATTCTGAATCTTATAAACATGCATGCCCACACCTCTCTCAATGTCTCTTGTTCTTTCTTTATTTCATCTAAAGGCAATTTAATGGATTTTCTTTAGGCTTAGGTAAATTTTAATTATGCATATATTAAACAGAAAAATTCAAAAAGGTATAGATGATGAGATAGTCTATTTTTCAAAAAAGAATTAATATGAAGAGGATTTATTTTCCATCTTTATTTTATAAGTCAAACCGCATAAGATTTTGAATTTCATAATACATTTTAATAACATCCTTGTCTTTGCGATTCATGCATGCAGTTCTTAATGAAGATGGAAAATAAGATCACATGTACTCTATCATGCAAAAAAAAAAAAAAAAAAACAGAAAAGACAATTGAGGTAAAACCAGCGAGGATTGAGCAAAATGACATGTCTTCGAAATAGATCTAAGAATGACAAAGTGATAATATTAATGGAGATGAATAAAATGAAAGAACAACAAAAAAGGGAATAATGTAACCGAACGAACGTTTATTGATAAAATGCAAAATCAAATATATTTAGGGATAAAAAAACATATTATTTGATTGTATTCTGTTTGGTTTTCATAATGATTGCACAACCTATCTACTTTAGATTTCAATTGTACAGACTTCTGAATGTTAGAATCGTCTATCATTATTAAAAATTCTAATAAATAATTTGGTAACTCCTAAACTAAATAGAATAGAACAATCAATTTGATCAGCATCAAGTTATACATGAGATGTTAGAGAGAGAGAGAGAGATCATACCAAAAGTAGTGACAGTAATCTTTCTTTCAGCAAACTAAGAAATGCACGCAAAAGTAGAATAGCAGGTAAACTCATGAAATAAAAAAGAAGGTTGGGCAACAAGAAGAGTGATGGAAAAGGAGGTAGGCTACAGGGAGTTAAGCAATATGTGAGTTTATGGTCGTACCTGAAGTGCGATCTACTATGTTAAATAGCCACACTAAACTGGATTACGGTCAGACACTGGTTATGGATGCACAACAAATACATCCCTAGGATATGAAAAGAGGAGAGATAGCATATACTCTTTATACACTCATTTTTTTGAATATAAATAGAGGCTTACTTATTTATACACACTTATGGTGTAAAACTCATGCTTCATTGAAAGGGATGAGTTATGTGCGAACTCATTAAACTTATGGCGCATTGATGATTTACTCCAAGAGAAACTCCAAAGGAAACCCACCAAGCTTAAACTACTTTCACTCTTGTAGTTTAATGAAAATGTGGGCATATAACAATTTCTTGCTCCATATTTTTGTCATTTTCATTGGAACCCCAATGGTTAATGACTTAGGTCTAAACCCACTAAGGATGGATCACCCATAGTCCAACACAAGAAAACAAGAAAAGGTCAACACCTTGAAGATTGAAAATCAAAGGGATTAGCTCAGTGGCACACTATAAAATAAATCTATAGGGATCTTCAAGTCAACCAGAATGATTTGTCTGGATGCTTTGATCCGTTTTCTCCCTCCTATTTTACCTTGACTCATTTTGATTATGTTAGACCATTTCACTTTATTTTTCAAATGAAAACAACTAATTAAGTAATTAACTTACATAAAATTTATGGTATATGAAGTTATATAGAAGTACACATCAAGAAAAACTGTCACACTCACACCCCTTTTTAACTAGTTTGTTAGAATGGAATTTTTCGAAAAATTTTAAACTTTTAAAATAACTTTTATATAAACCTATTATTCCCAATTTAATCCAACGAGCCAAATTTGATCCTGGGATCTATGGATTATGGGCTCACCACACTTCTGCTATACAATTACCTTTCTGTCACATATCATTATGTACATAATTTGTACAATTATATATACACACCGCTTAAACCATATGGGCTTATATCCAAACAAATTTTTAACTATTAATTTAAAACTAGAATGTATATGAAAAGGGGGGAGGGGTTTCTTCCATCCTCTATCCTCTATGCTTCCCTTGTCACCACTTCATCACCTTTTGAGCTACCCACCTTAGCTGTATTTTGTTGAAAGGGAGGATGAGATTCGAAAATCTCCGTAGAAACCACAGTTTATCAAATAATCATATATATAATTCATAATCATGCAAAAACAAGTCACATGTTCATACAACATTTATATGGCTATAAATCATATTATGAGGTTCTCCCTCAACAGCTCTGTAGTCATACGGCAATAATTAACGGCCCAAGGTTCTATCTCATCAGCTGTGCAAACATACAATAATTACATACAGCTCGAGGTTCTACCTCAACAGATGTGCAAACATATGGCAATAATATACGGCCCAAGGTTTTACCTCAACATATGTGTATATCACATATGGCAAATAATATACGACCCAAGGTTCTACTCAACAGCTGTGCACATCACATACGGCAAATAACATATGGCCCGAAGCCTCACCTCAACAGTTGTGCACATCACATACGACAGATCACATGCTCATAGACAGATGTCAATGTGCATAATAACACCCCTTCAAGGGTGGTTTAGGGAAACTACCCCGTAGGACTTGATCACAGTACATATAACAAAATATGGCACAAACAAGCATGTAAAATTAAATACATAAGAATAAGATTAAAAGGATTTCTACATGTCTCCCTTCGTTTTTCGTTACCTCCTTTGACAATCCCTCCTCCAGACCTCCTCGAGGTGCTCAAGCAAATGTCAAATCCTAAAAAGAAACGCACACGTATAATGTTAATTATACATCTATCGAGTCTTACTTAACCCCTTCTCTCCTAACTCCATTTCTACTCCTTTACATTATTTTTTAACCACTTGGTTAACTTAACCAAACTGTGGTAATAATTAATCTAAATCTTTCATAGTTATTTAGCGTAGGATCTTTTTTCATTTGAGAACATCTATACTCTACAAAGAGAGATAATCAATCTTATCATAATATTTACCATTAAAATGTGAAGCCACTTCCTCAATCAATACCTTTAAATAAATTTCCTTAACTTTTCAAATTTTCAGATTTCAGAACCAACTTTATT
The DNA here is from genome assembly GCA_006871305.1 of Vachellia collinsii. Taxonomy (NCBI): domain Eukaryota; kingdom Viridiplantae; phylum Streptophyta; class Magnoliopsida; order Fabales; family Fabaceae; genus Vachellia; species Vachellia collinsii. The sequence continues at coordinate 24,995 of QFDD01114598.1, forward strand.
GGTTCATAACTTACAACTCAGTTATCCATATAATGTGTTCTATGACTTAATTTAGAACTCATGATATGTTCTAAGAGCTCACCAATTTTCATAAACAAAGGAGATCATTTGCCTTTATTTTGGCTTAACTAAAGTTAGCAACTTGCTAAAATAGAGACCACATTAAAGCTTCCATCATTTCCTTGAAATTTTGCCAAACAGTGGCAAAATTACTTTAAACAAATCCTTCTCAACCTTTATCTAAAACAGAACACTTACCGAGAGATACTAAATTCCAACTTCAATTTATTTTCTAAACATTTTAACACTAACCAACTTAGCTTTAAAAATTTCAGTTTTTATATATATACACGCACACAAGCTCATGCACCTAGGATTATTATTTACTATAAAAAGTACCAAAACAGTGGGTTTAGGTTCAAAACTACTTTCAATCCCACAGCATGAACCATCAAGCTCTCTATAATTAGCCATCATTAAATCATTACATCCTTTTAATGATTTATGCGTGCATATATTCTCAAACCTTAACCAACAATAAGTCCTCATTTCCAGTTTATAGAGTGTGTATATATACCCTTACTTCCTCTTTGATTCCAACAGTATATGCGTGTGTGTGTGTGTATTAATGATCCAGATCTCACTTTCACATACTGATACGCACATGAGAGGGACCAATATTTGAATTCACTTAACACCACAAACTTATCCTCAATTCCATATCCAGCGCGTGTGTGTGTGTGTTTACACCCAAATTCCAGATTTCAAATGCATATATAGGCATACACAGACACGCATTCATGGATATATATATTTCCAGATTTCCAACATTTTCTTTCCAGACTTCAAATGCATATACATACATACACTGACACGCATACATGTATATATATTTCCAGATTTCAAATGCACACATACATATATATATATTTCCTTTTCTGCATCAGATTTCAAAAAACCGAGACCCATTTCCAAAGCAAAATTTCAAGCTTCTCGGTAAATCAAAGCCAGCTACAGAAACGTACATGCAGCAGCAAAATTGCCATTATACACAACAAAAATCATAGGAACCGAAGCCTCTTCTCCTCAAACAAGGTTCCCTATTTTTTTCTGTTAGCAGCACAGAGGCGTAAGACCAACATGCATGCTTATTCAATGACTATCATACACCTTAACCACCGAATTTTAGCTCAAATCCAAGGAGTCATGCATTTAAGATCAGAAACGAAAGGAAATGGGGAGATCACTGTGCAGACGAAAAAGAACCGTGACTCAGAGCTTAAAAATCAAAACGTATTACATGCATCACTGAACAACCACTTGAACATTCATCTGTCATCATCTTTAAATCACCAAGTTGCAGCTCACAGATTAATCCTTCTGAAGACAGGGGACCCGACACGGAAAAATCAAAACCCCATTTTCACAAACACAACAACCCGAAGAAAACATCACATGCATGCTTGATTTAGCTTGAGGAAGTTCCAATATAAACGTGAATTAAGTCAATCGGTGAGATCACTCCATTTTACCTCTGATTTCTCACTATTTACAGCTCAGAACCCACCCCAGAAAATGGATTCGAAGACAGAGATGAAGGTGCAGAGCTTACCTAGGTTGAACTCCTCGTTTGCAGGCGAAATCCAGGCACTTTTCCGGTGAGCTTCACGGTCTCAACGACGGGCTCTCCTGCTCTCACTGATTCTGTCTCTCTCTCTCTCTCGGTCGTACGTCTGCAGCTGACGGATGAAAGTGAACGAGTGAAGAAGAGAGCTGAAGGCGTGAGACGGAAAACCTGAGGGCGGGGGAGTGTTTTTAAGTTCTAGCCACGTGTGTGGCATGCGTGGGCCGTTGAGAACATGTATTATTATTATATTTTTCAATCCAAATAAAATAAGATATTCTAATGAGTAACTCTTTCCCAAATTTAACCTTCAACATGTAAAATAATTATTTTTATAAATTTTAAGAAATTTTATTTATTTTTTTAAAATCTCTTTAAAAATATTTTTGGCCCAAAAATTTTGTATATTTTTTTAAATGTCCTTAAAAATACTTTTGACCTAGAAATTTTGTAATTGACTTCTCAAAATCTCAATTACTTTTTATATCATATTGGTCAAAATTTGGAATATTACAAAAATCATCTAAAAAACAAATAAGTTAGGGCCATTATATTATTTTTATCGGGATCCAAAATAATTGGTTTAAAGAATGTATTAATGAGGTGAGAAATGAATGGGAAAACTATTAGTAAATAGATTTATGATAACCAATAACGAACTTTAATAGGTTACATAATTACGGTTGGAGTCCAAGAACATTGGTTTGAAGGAATGTACTTATAAAGAAGGGGAAGGTAAAAAAGGAAGAAAATCTTAGTAAATAAATTGATATAATACTTAGTTTAGACCATGATCCATTCCCTTAATTTTTCTAAAGATAAAATGATCACTAGGCTGCCTTTCACACATCATGCACGTCACATTGAAATCCAGAAAAAAGTTGTTTAAAGTCATGCATAAATTAAATACCATTAATCATAAAAAGATTCTTGCATTCCATTACTAAAGAGAACACAACACGTTCTGAAAAAAGTTCTTCTTTAATATGAACCCCACAAAAAGATGCAAATACGAATCACACACAAAGGGGAGGTAGGGAGAGGGAAGAGACCAAAAACAATAATTTTGGGAAACTTAGAATATGAGGCGAGAGGAAGAAACTAATATAAGGTCAAAGGTGAAAGATAACTATTAAATAGTTCTACGTGGATACTAAAGAATGACATCTCTTTGGCGACTAAACCTATTTTCTCCTGCTTCATATACTTTACCTTGACCCATTTCGATTATGTTAGGGACAGTTTGATTTATTTTTCAAATGACAATAAGTCATTCGCTTACATTGAATTTATGGTATATAATTTTGAATCTTTTTAACTAATAAAATAACTTTCATTAATCAATTCTTTTAAGTTCAATAACTTGCTTGCTATAGTCTATATTTTGTATTTTAAATTTATATTAAATTTACAATAGAGTAATGATTTAACTAAAAAAATATGATAGAAATTTCGAATTTCAAACTATTAAAAATACGTAAAACTATTCATAGCCTCTTTATTTTCATGAGTTACATTGTCGTATAGTATATTTTTATAGCTTTTATACAATAAAATATTTGGTACATACATTTTGAATCTTCTTAATTAATTAAAAAACATTCATTAATAAATTTTTTTAAGTTCAATAAATTGATTGCCATAATCTATGTTTTGCATTTTAAATTTACATTAAATTTACAATAGTGTAATGATTTAACTAAAAAATAGGATAGTAATTTTGTATTTCAAGCTATTAAAAAGAAATGAAATTATTCATAAGCTCTTTATTTTCATGAGTTGCATTGTCGTATAGTATTTTTTTCATAACTTTTATACAATAAAATAATTGGTACATATATTTTGAATCTTTTTAACTAATAAAACAACTTTCATTAATGAATTTATTAAAGTTCAATAAATTGCTTACTAAAGTCTACGTTTTATATTTCAAATTTGCATTAAATTTACAATAGTGTAATCATTTAACTAAAAAATAGAATAGTAATTTCATGTTTCAAGTTATTAATAAAACGTGAAACTATTCATAGGCTCTTTATTTTCATGAGTTGCATTGTTGTATAGTATATTTTCATAACTTTTATACAATAAAATATTTGGTATATAAATTTTGAATCTTCTTATGTAATAAAATAATTTTCCTTAATAAATTTTTTTAAGTTCAATAAATTGCTTATTATAGTCTACGTTTTGTATTTTAAATTTACATTAAATTTACAATAGTGTAATGATTTAACTAAAACTAGAGGTAGTGATTTCGTATTTCAAGCTATTAAAAAGCTGTGGAACTATCATAGGCTCTTTATTTTCATGAGTTGCATTGTCGTATAGTATATTTTCATAAGTTTTATATAATAAAATATTTGGTACATACATTTTGAATATTTTTAACTAATAAAATAATTTTCAACAATAAATTTTTTTAAGTTAAATAAATTGTTTGCTATAATCCACATTTTGTATTTTAAATTTACATTAAATTTACAATGGTGTAATGATTTAACTAAAAAATAGGGTAGTAATTTCAAATTTTAAGCTATTAAAAAGACGTGAAAATATTCATAGGCTCTTTATTTTCATGAGTTGCGTTGTCGTAAAGTATATTTTCATAACTTTTATACAATAAAATATTTGGTACATACATTTTGAATCTTTTTAACTAATCATATAACTTTCATTAATAAATTTTTTTATATTCAATAAATTCCTTGCTATAGTCTACATTTTGTATTTTAAATTTCCATTAAATTTACAATAGTGTAATGATATAATTCAAAATAAGGATAGTAATTTGGAATTTCAAGCTATTAAAAAGACTTGAAACTATTCATACACTCTTTATTTTCATGAGTTGCATTGTTCTATAATATATTTTCATAACTTTTATATAATAAAATATTTGGTACATACATTTTGAATCTTTTTAATTGATAAAATAACTTTCATTAATAATTTTTTTTTAAGTTCAATAAATTTCTTGTTATAGCTTAAGTTTTGTATTTTAAATTTAAATTAAATTTACAATAGTATAATGATTTAACTAAAAAATAGGGTAGTAATTTCGTATTTCAAACAATTAAAAAAGCGTGAAACTATTCATAGAATATTTATTTTCATGAGTTGCATTGTCGTATAGTATATTTTCACAACTTTTATACAATAAAATATTTGTTACATACATTTTGAATCTTTTTAACTAATAAAATAACTTTCATCAATCAATTTTTTTAAGTTCAATAAATTGTTTGCTATAATGCACGTTTTGTATTTTAAATTTACTTTAAATTTACAATAGTATAATGATTTAACTAAAAAATATGGTAGTAATTTTGTATTTCAAGCTACTAAAAAAACAAGAAACTATTTATAGCCTCGTTATTTTCATGAGTTGCATTGTTATATAGTATATTTTCATAACTTTTATACAATAAAATATTTGGTACATACATTTTGAATTTTTTTAACCAATAAAATAACTTTCATTAATCAATTTTTTTAAGTTCAATCAATTGCTTGCTATAGTCGACGTTTTGTATTTTAAATTTACCTTAAATTTACAATAGTGTAAATATTTAACTAAAAAATAGTGTAGTAATTTTGTATTTCAAACTGTTAATAAGACGTCAAACTATTCATAGGCTCTTTTTTTTCATGAGTTACATTGTCATATAGTATATTTTCATAACTTTTATACAATAAAATATTTTTCTACATACAATTTGAATCTTTTTAACTAATAAAATAAATTTCCTAAATCGATTTTTTTAAGTTCAATAAATTTCTTGCTATAATCTATGTTTTGTATTTTTAATTTACATTAAATTTATAATAGTGTAATGGTTTAACTAAAAATAAGTGTAGTAATTTGAAATTTCAAGCTATTAAAAAGACGTGAAACTATTTATAGGCTCCTTACTTTCATGAGTTGCATTGTCGTAGAGTATATTTTTAACTAATAAAATAACTTTCCCTAATCGATTTTTTAAGTTCAATAAATTGCTTGCTATAGTCTACGTTTTGTATTTTAAATTTACAATAGTGTAATGATTTAACTAAAAATAAGGGTAGTAGTTTGAAACTTAAAACTATTAAAAAATGTGAAACTATTATTAGGCTCTTTTTTTTGCATGAGTTGGATTGTCATATAGTATATTTTGCATAACTTTTATACAATAAAATATTTGGTACATACATTTTGAAACTTTTTAACTAATAAAATAACTTTCATTAACCAATTTTTTGAAGTTCAAAAAATTCCTTGCAATAGTCTACCTTTTGTATTCTAAACATACTTTAAATTTACAATAGTGTAATGATTTAACCAAAAAATAGTGTAGCGATTTCGTATTTCAAGCTACTAAAAAGACATGAAACTATTTAGAGGTTCTTTATTTTCATGAGTTGCATTGTTGTATAGTATATGTTCATAACTTTTATATAATAAAATATTTGGTACATACATTTTGAATCTTTTTAACTAATAAAATAACTTTCACCTATCAATTTTTTTAAGTTCAATAAATTGCTTGCTATAGTCTACGTTTTGTATTTTTAATTTACATTAAATTTATAATAGTGTAATGATTTAACTAAAAATAAGGGTAGTAAGTTGGAATTTCAAGCTATTAAAAAGACGTGAAACTATTCATAGGCTCTTTATTTTCATGAGTTACATTGTCATATAATATATTTTCATAACTTTTATACAAAAAAAATTATTTAGTACATATGTTATGAATCTTTTTAACTAAAAAAATAACTTTCATCAATCAATTTTTTAAGTTCAGTAAATTGATTGCTATAGTCTTTGTTTTGTAGTTTAAATTAACATTAAATTTACAATAGTGTAATGGTTTAACTAAAAATAAGGGTAGTAATTTGGAATTTCAACCTATTAAAAAGATGTGAAACAATTTATAGGCTCTTTATTTTTATGAGTTGTATTGTCGTATAGTATAATTTGTTGAGATAATGTTTTGATGATGACAATTATGTTTTTAAACTTATGATAAAATTCAATGTTTTTCAAAAAACTTTAAGTAATCTTCGAGTTTTAGTGAAAATGTTGAGAATACTCGAGTTATAAGGGTCAATACTCGAGTTACATTGTGTAAAAATGCTTTAAAAACTCAACACTTTCAAGAGAACTCAAGTTTTGGTGGAAGTGTTGTCAAAACTCGAGTTCTAAGAGTCAAAACTCGAGTATCGGGTTTTAAAACAAGTTTCAGAAATCCAAAACTCTTAGTAGAACTAAGTTTTAACAAAAGTGTTGTCACAACTCGAGTTGTGTGTGACAGAACTCGAGTTTCGAGTCCTAAAACTGTTTTAGAAAAACCAAACTTTCAAGAGAACTCAAATTTTAATGGAAGTATTGGGAAAACTCGAGTTGCATTGTAGAACTCAAGTATCGGGTTCTAAAAAATCCCTTGGTCTACAAAACTTCTTTCAAAACTTGAAGTTTCAACAAAAGTTTTAATGGAACTTGAGTTATGGGAAGCAGAACTCGAGTTTCAAAGAGTGAGACTCAAAACTTCTTTCACAACTTGAGGTTTCAACAAAAGTTTTGATACAACTCAAGTTTTAAGAGACAAAACTTGAGTTCGAAGAATGAAAATCTTTGAACTACAAAACCTCTTTCAGAACTTGAAGTTTTAACAAGAGTTTTGATGCAACTCGAGTTCTGAGAAGACAAAACTCGAGTTTCGAGGTGTGAACTTGTTTTAAACTCAAAACTTCCAATGAAACTCGAGTAGCAATGAAAGTTATGATTTCAAACACTTAAAACTTGAAGTTTTAGAGTATGAAACTCGAGTATCGAAGAATTTAAAATGTTTTAGCTTGCAGAAACTTGTGTAAACTCGAGTTCTAAGTTCTACAACTCAAGTATCACTAGTACAAAAAATGCTTTTTAAACCGCACAAAAATGACCTTTTAGACCGCATATAGGTGCGATTTAGATAAGACCGGTTTAAAAAGTAGGTACTTTTTAAACCGCATGTTGGTGCGGTCTAAAATGTCTCTTTTTTAGATCGCACGTGAGTCCATGCGATTTAAAAAGTTTACATTTTAGATGGTTTTTTAGACCGCACGGGTTTCCGTGCGGTCTAAAATGTAAACTTTTTAGACCGCATGGAGACCCATGCGGTCTAAAAACCATGCTTTTTAGACCGCACGGGTCTCCGTGCGGTCTTAAAAACCATGCTTTTTAGACCGCATGGGTCTCCGTGCGGTCTAAAAAGATGAAATATTTTTAAAAAAAAAATTTGCATTTTTTTAATTCAAAAATCCAAAAAATACCCACACATTTATTATCATTAAATAAATTTTATAATATATTGAAAACTAGAAGAAATTAATAACAAAAAATAAATCATTTGTTGAGGATTCATTGAACTAAACTATACAAATATATAATAAGATAATGCAAACTATAAATTATATAATAATCCCCAAAAAAGATTTACATCAAAAAAGTAATGTTTCTTTCTTTATTTTCTTGATTGCAGCCTACAAAAAATGCTTATAGTCTTGTCTTGTTGCTCACAACAATTGAACATGCTCGTTTGTTTATCCAGTATCCATAACATGCTGCAA
>QFDD01114599.1:0-35501 GCA_006871305.1 Vachellia collinsii
AACCTAGCGGAATGAAATTTTGTCTTAGATCTGGAGCGAATGAAGTTTCAGTTTTGGTGGGAAATGAAAAAATTGGACAATATAAATTGGTTAAATAATATAAAATTCCAATTGCATCAACAAAGATGAAATGGCTCACTTGGTGCAAAAACATGTATAAAATTTGCCATCATGAAACGTGTTCGAATCCTGCCAATGCCAATGGGTTCTTCACTTTTTGTTTAAAAAAAAAAAAATTAGCCTCCCCAAGTTTCGATCTCGTGACACTTTGCTTATACAAACATGATGAGACCAAGCCAACTAAAGTTTCATTTACACACTATGTTACAAAAGAAAATATAAATATAAAATCTTAACATATAACAAATTCTGATTAACTTACTTTAAAATAAAAAAAATATCAATTTAAAATTTAGTTATGTCTTTCTCATATGCCTTAATTAATTATATTATCTCCCTTAATTATATTATTCATTCATGACATCTCTATTTAATAAGCATTTACCATAAAATAGTATCAATTTTTAAAGTTAACTATACTCACATGAAATTATAAGAAAATTATATTTTCTCATATGCTTAATTGAATTATTCCTCTAAAATATATTAATTACATCCCCTCTCCCACATGTCACACTATCTCTCCCTTCCCATCTCTCTCCATATCTCACAAGCACATATTCTCCGTCTCATACTTCTCCTCTCTTTCCCTACATATCTCACACACTTCCTTTCCTCACACATATATTGTCTCTTTAATTATCTCTCCCACACATTAGCACGCATAGTTATAATATATCTTTTATATACACATTTCATTTCTTTCCTCTTCCCCCCACCTACACATGCATGTAAATAAACCACTTTATACATACCACTAAACATCTCTCTTACACAAAAAATTACATTATTTTTAATAACATACTACATTCCTAAATAAAATATATAGCAAAAATATATCAATTTCTGGAAAAAAAATTAAAAAAATTGTGGAAAAAAGCCATTGGTGGCGACAAAAGTCGCTGCTGAAAACTCATATGTTGCAGCTGAAAGCACTCTTTAGCAGCGACAAAAAAGTCGCCACCAAAAACCGTTTTCAGCAGCGACACAATTGTCGCCACTAAAAACCCTCTTCAGCGGCGACTGACATACGTCGCCACTAAAAACCCTTTTCAGTGGCGACAAGAAGTGTCGCCGCTGAATACTACTTTCAATGGCGACATGAATGTCGCCACTGAAGACCCCTTTCAGCGGCGACAAAAACATGTCGCCACTGAAAGTCTGACTTTCAGTGGCGACTTCCTTTGTCGCCACTGAAAGGCTGACTTTCAGTGGCGACTTCCTTTGTCGCCACCAAAAGTCGTCACTGAAAGTAATTTTTTTTGTAGTGTATGTAAGTGAAGTATTTTTTTAATTATATCCTTACTTGTGAAGGTGATGAACGTCAAAAAGAGATCATAGAGAGAATAAGCAGAAAAATAAATGAGCGAGAAAGAGATGTGAGAGACATGTAACTAATTTGGAATCAAAATGAAAAAAGTGACTTAAATTTTTTAACTGATACATATTGTTACTTATATTAGGACCCACCATGTCTGAGAAAATATTATAAATAGAACCAAAGGTAGAAAATAGATACAGGAGAATCCGGAGGGCATCTAGCCTCACCCATACTCACTTATCGTATACTTTGACATTGATGAATCTATGATTGAATCAATGTTTGATATGATCTACATGTATGCCCTTTCTCGTCCGTTGATCCCACCCTTTTCTTCAAGTGTCAAAATTGGGTTTTTGCATTACATGTGGGCCAATTGAGAGTTCTTGTTCGGTTGGGATTTCTTTCTTCAATATGCTCTTAATGATGGTACAATAGTTCCCCATCTTAAAGAGCATCACCGAAGGCCTATCCCGAAAGATAGAGTCACCCTCATCGGAACTCTTCCTTCACGAACAACTATATCACACAAGTAAAATATCATTGTATGCACAAACTTAACATCACAAATATAAAATTTTTTGTATAATTCTTTTTCAAATTATGTATATTAGAGAAGAGATTGAAGGGAAGATAAAATTGTAATGTTAGACTTACCTTTGGCATTTCGTTGATCTGATAATAAGGTTATACCATTATTCTCACCCTTGGTATTGAAGTTTCCTTTGAAGCCATGCTAAGCAATTCTTTATGTTTACAACTGAATTGCTCATATATGGAGAATGTGTATTGGAATATTGTGGTTGAATTCTTGTGTATATATAGTTGAAGGTAAAATGATATAAATATGAGACTGATTTCAACAAACAGATGGTGGTTTTAAAAAGTGAAAATTTATAGGTTAAATTTTGACAATTCTGTGTGCTTTGCTGTTGGTTTTATTATATCTGTGGGCTAAATTTTGTCAATTATGTGTGCTGTGTATTAAGTTTATGAAATCTATGCATTGGCCAAAAAAAAAAAATTCATCAAATCTGTGGGTTACATTTTGTCAATTCTGTGGGCTAATTTTTATTTTTAGTATGTGTTGTACTACTGATTTTATGAAATCTATGTGCTACATTATATCAGTTTTGTATGTTCTGCTATTGAGTTTATAAAATCTATTGGCAAATTTTTGTCAATATATTCTAGCGGATTTATTATAATACAAAACCCCTTTTATTCAAATTGACAGTTAGAAAATATCAAAATATGGTAAAAGTTACAGCTAACTAATTCTAGAATACACACAAAACATGTGATATGGTAAATTATTTACAATAATGATGATTGTAATAAATTTACTATTTATTGTATAACTTGCAAGAAACAAACATCTCAACAAACATATGCGATAGTGCTAATATAAATTATTTCAGTTGGTAAGGAGTTAATTTACAAATGATAAAGTCATGAGTTCAAATCTTGCTGCCGATGTGAGGACCTTATAGTAGATGATATGTAATCGCTCTTTCAGCTTAAAGACATATCATAGCTCTGGTGAGCCCCAAGGCGCAACTTAACTAAATGTTTTATAATTAAAAAAACATATATGACAATTAGGTGATATACTCCTTCCCGTCCTTTTTATAACATCCTTTTAATTGAATACACAATTTAAGAGATTGGTTATGCACAAAAGCAGTAAGATCAGAAGGAAATATAAATTGTATTAATTTAATATAAAATCCTTTTTGTGTCACTGGGTTACCGATAAACTTTTGTAAGCATATATGAGAATTAAGTTATACAATCTAAAGATCACGGGCACACCAACTCCACACCCCTAGTTTCAAAAAGTGATATAATCTATTTGGAATTGATGGCTCTCTGTCTGTTACACACGTGTTATTTGAATTTGGAAGCTGTGATTGTTGCATTTTTCTTATATAAAAATTGTTATATGTAGATTCCATTTAATTTAACAAACCTCTCAATATTATAATACCATCATCTTTACAACATGTCTACAAACTAACATGTTATTTATTAATGACATTTGCAAAAAATTTCTAATTATTTATCTATATAATATAATCTTTTTTAAAAAAATTACATCATTCATACAAATATATGGATTTGACATCGAAGTCGAATATATAAATACTGTCAATTCAAAGAATTTGGTAACTTACTTGAAATTTGTCGACTACATCGTAATTTCATTTGGGATTTTTGTTGAGATAATGTTTTGATGATGATAATTATGTTTTTGAACTTATGATAAAATTCAATGTTTTCAAAAATACTTCAAGTAATCTTCGAGTTTTAGTGAAAGTGTTGAATGTTGAGATAATGTGTTGTGATGACAATTATGTTTTTGAACTTATATGATTTCACAAAACTTTAAGTAATCTTTGAGTTTTAGTGAAAGTGTTGAGAAAACTCGGGTTGTAAGGTACATTACTCGAGTTTCATTATGTAAAATGCTTTCAAAACTCAACACTTTCAAGAGAACTCAAGTTTTGATAGAAGTGTTGTCAAAACTCAAGTTCTGAGAGTCAAAACTCAAGTATCGGGTTTTGAAACAAGTTTCAGAAATCCAAAACTTTTAGTAGAACTCAAGTTTTAACAAAAGTTTTGTCACAACTCAAGTTGTGTGTGACAGAACTCGAGTTTCGAGCACCAAAACTGTTTTAGAAAATCAGAACTCTCAAAGAGAACTCAAGCTTTAATGGAAGTTTTGCTAAAACTTGAGTTATGCCTTGCAGAACTCGAGTATCGGGTTCTGAAAAGTATTTGAAACACAAAACTTCTTTCCAAAACTTGAAGTTTCAGTGAAAGTTTTGATGGAATTCGAGTTATGAGAAGTAGAACTCGAGTTTTGAAGAGTGAGTCTCAAAACTTCTTTCACAACTTGAAGTTTCAACAAAAGTTTTGAGACAACTCGAGTTTTAGGAGATAGAACTCAAGTTTCGAAGACTAAAAAATTTTTGAACTACAAAACTTCTTTCAGAACTTGAACTTTTAACAAATGTTTCGAAGCAACTCGAGTTCTGAGAAGCCAAAACTTGAGTTTCGAGATGTGAACTTCTTTTAATTTAGAACTTCCAAGGAAACTTGAGTTAGTAATGAAAGTTATGATTTCAAATAGTCAAAACTTGAAGTTTTAGAGTATGAAACTCGAGTATCGAAGAGCTTAAAATGTTTTAGCTTACAGAAACTTGTGAAAACCTGAGTTCTATGTTCTATAACTCAAGTTTTATCAAAACTCTTATTAGAACTCGATGAACGCTGAAAGCTTTTGTGTCAAATGAACTTCAAATCAATCGAGTTTCTTTATAATGACTCGAGTTATGAGAAAACTTTCAAGTATTATTTACAAAACTCGAGTTACAATAAAAGTGTTCTGATTTCCTCACTGTTATTTCTTCAAACACTTGAGTTTTGTTGGCTACAACTCAAGTTTGCTTTTACTGACAGTGATTCAGTGTGTCAGAAGCTTTTCGTTATTCTCAAATATTCCTTCTTCATGCTACATTTATTTGAATCTCATCTGCTCTTATAAATACTCATTTATTTTAATGATTAACAGAGTATGGAACTCTAATTGCCTCATCGAAAAGGGATTCAACGGACAAAAACGTAGAGACAACCATACCTACTATCAGAAGCATTTATTGCAGGAAGGTAAACGATGAGGATGAGTGTAATGGAAACTTAAATGTCTCTAACGGATAATTAATGCTTCCCAACTACAAAAGGAGATGCATTCAAGTTTCAGAAAACAAAGAACACAACTACTGAAATCGAATTTATTGTTATTCATTTACCTCCTCTGTTTTTCATTCTCTCAGACTTTAGTGCTTTAGTGTTCATCATTTAATTCTCAAAAATGAGAATCATTGATTCTGTGAGAGCAACTCAAGATTAAAGAATCTTGATTGGGAAAAGACACGAGCAAAAGTGTCAGTGGGTTGAATTGAGTTAGGAAGGGAGAGAGTCTTCCTTCTATGGTATTGTAATATTTTGAGATTAGTGGATTTGAAAAGCTCAGAAGATTCTAAGGACTGGACGTAGTCAAATGGACCGAACCAGGATAAATCTCTTTGTTCACTTTCTTTCATACTCTGTTTTAGTTTCAAAAGGTTGCAAAAATTTTATTAGACCAATCTACCCCCCTCTTGGTCAAATTCTATCCTAATATTTGGTATCAAAGTAGGTCTCTTGTATAAAGGACTTAACAGTCTCAAGAGCGATCAATAGCAGGATTTGGTGAGCATGTTATCAGTGACGGGGCATCTATCACTAGACCTCCCGCATTTAAAAGCCAACGCTTTTCTTTTTGGAAAATCAAGTTTCAAAACTTTATTTTAGCTACTGATTTAGATTTATGGGATATTTTTGAACTTGGAAATTTTATTCCTCAAAAAGAAAGTTGATGATGTACTTGTTCCTAAAACTGGTAGTGAGTTTGATGAACAAGACTCAAAGAAAGTTTTACTTAACAGAAAAGCTATTCTAATGTTGCAGGCTACTTTAAATAAGGATGATTTCTTCAAAATATGCACACTCCCTTCAGCCAAACATATGTGGGAAGCATTGGAGATAGCATATGAATGAATTGAATCTATGAAGGAGGGTAAAGTAAATACTCTCACGACTGAGTATGATTTACTCAGAATGAAAGAGGGAGAAACCATCACAGAATTTGAAATGAGACACACATCTCATTAATAAGTTAGCTACCCTCGGAAAGACCTATGACCAATGTACTCAAGTGAGAAAGATTCTCAATATTCTCACTGACAAGTGGGAAGCTAAAGTCACGGCCATTCAAGAATCAAGAGGAGAATCAATGATGCCAGTGGCTACTCTCTTTGGAAGTCTTGCAGAATATGAGAGCAAACAAAAGTTTAAAAAGGAACTATCTGGCATAGAAGACAGAAAGAAGAAAGGCCTGGCTCTCAAGTCAATAAAAGAGAAGGAACCTGAAACAGACGTTGAGGAAGAAGATGAAGAGCTGGCCATGGTTGTTCGGAGATACAAGAAACTTTATAGAAAATATCAACCTCCAAGAAAATTTCAAAAAGGTGCTTCCAGCAAAGAAATTATTTTCTTTGAATGCAACAAATCGGGCCACATGAAAGCAGACTGTCCTCAACTATCCCAACGAAACAAAGAAAAGAAAAGGTTCAAATCATTCAAGAAGAAGAAGGCATATGTTTCTGGGATATGGGGAGACAGCTCGTCAGAAGATGAAAGTGAACTTGAGGAGGAAGCCAACATTTGTCTCGTAGCTGAAGAAGAAGCAAATTCAAAGACAGAAGAGGTAATCATTGCTGAACCAACTTATGATGAGTTACATTTAGAATATGATGAAATGCATATAGAATTACTTAAATTTTCTAAAGAATTAGCTAGTTTAAGAAAGAAGGTTAAAGAGCTTGAAAAACCCATAACAAAAGTAGTCACAGAAAAATGTCTAGAATGCCCAATTCTGAAAAAGGAAAATGAATGATTAAGTAAGGCTCTGGAAAAGTTTACTAAAGGTAATCAAATGTTCCAAGTCATTTTAAAGAGTCAGAAAGTGGTAAATGATCGAACTGGAATAGGATATAACCCAATTAGTGACAACAGAAAGGGAAAGAAAAGAGGCGAAGGTAAAAGTTATCTAAGATATTTCCAAAAATCTATACATACTTCTGAACCTTTTGCATCATGTAATTATTGCAACAGAAAAGGGCACAGAACTTCCTCTTGCTACTTTAAGAAAAGAAAAACTTTAGGAACATACAAATGGATACCCAAAGGAACAAATGAGTTTAAAACTCATCAAACTAACCTCAAAGGACCCAACAAGCTTTGGGTACCTAAAACTATAACTTGAATTTTTGCAGGTATGTCTTAGAGTATCCAAATCAAACAAATGGTACATCGATAGTGGATGCTCAAGACACATGACAGGGGACAAATGTAAATTTATCAACTTGCAATCAAAGGATGGAGGAAAAGTAAGCTTTGGAGGGAATCAATCTGGGAAAATCACTGGGATTGGTGAAATTGGCAACTCAAATGGAATACCAGTGAAGGATGTATACCACATTGAAGGGCTCTGTCATAACTTGCTATGTGTGAGCCAAAGCACTGATAGAGACAACTGGGTCATATTTGATTCATAAGAATGTTTCATCATCAACAAAAAGGATTTGTCAATTGACAAGGAGAAGATAAACATTCAACTATGAGCACCCAGTGACGGTAACTGTTACACTCTTAACTTAGAAAATTCTTTTGCTAATTCTTGTTTCATTAGTCAAGCTGATGAGAGTTACCTGTGGCATAAACGTTTAGCTCATGTGAACATGAATCAACTTGACAAGTTAATCAAACATGATTTAGTTCAAGGTATTCCAAAGCTCAAAGCTAAAAGTGATTTGATATGTGATGCTTGTAAGATGGGAAAACAAAACAAATCATCTTTCAAATCCAAAAATGAAATTTCAACCAAAAGACCCCTTGAACTTCTTCATATGGATTTGATGGGTTTAGCAAGAGTGAAAAGTCTTGGTGAAAATCTTTATACTCTTGTCATAGTTGATGATTATTCTAGATTCACATGGACTATGTTTCTGTCATCTAAAAATGAAACTTTTGAATTATTGGTTATATTTGCCAAAAAGGTCCAAAATGAGAAAGGTATGTCTATTGTGTCAATCAGGACAGATCGTGGAGGAGAATTTGAAAATGGAGACTTTGCAACCTACTGTGAAGGCAAAGGAATCAATCACAACTTCTTAGCTCCCAGGACTCCACGACAGAATGGAGTCATTGAAAGAAAGAACAGAATCTTGACAAACATGGCACGGGCAATGATAATTGAGAAACAAATGTCACAAGTCTTCTAGGCAGATGCAATCAACACAGCTTGCTACATCTCAATAGGGCCTACACCAGATCATTACTTAGGAAGACACCATATGAGCTGTACAAAGGAAGAAAACCAAACCTTTCCCATCTTCACATCTTTGGAAGCAAATGCTTCATTCACAACAACGAGAAAGATAATATTGGTAAATTCAATCCTAAAGCTGATAAAGGTTTATTTATTGGTTATTCAAATAGGAGTAAAGCATACAGAGTATTTGACAAATGTACTTGTGTAGTTGAGGAATAAATACATGTTAAGTTTGTTGAAACTGAACCTCAGACAAAACCTTTGGTAGATGATGAAATTGTTATTTCAAAAGATTCTCAAAATATGACTTCATCAGAAAATGATCCTGTGGAGGATCCTTCAAATGAACATTTTCAAACTTCTCAACCAAAGTTGTGGAAATACATCAGAAATCACCCTCTTAATCAAGTGATTGGAGAAGTGAATGAAGGTGTACAGACACGAAGAAAATTCTTAAATGAAGCTCAATTTTCAGCCTTTATTTCTGAGATAGAACCCAAAAATGTTGAAGAGGCTTTGTCTGACAATGACTGGATTATTGCTATGAAAGAAGAATTAAATCAATTTGAAAGAAATCAAGTATGGGACTTGGTACCTCATTCAAATGACCATCCAGTTATTGAAACAAGATGGGTATTCAAGAACAAACTTGATGGATCTGCAGTAATTGTCAGAAACAAAGCAAGATTGGTGGCTAAAGGTTATAATCAAGAAGAAGGAATTGATTATGAAGAAACCTATGCACCAGTAGTTAGATTGGAAGCTATACGGGTACTTCTTGCCTTTGCTTGCCTCAAGGATTTTAAACTTTTTCAAATGGACGTTAAGAGTGCTTTTCTAAATGGTTTTATTATGGAAGAGGTATATGTAGAACAACCTCTTGGCTTTGAAGACATTTCAAAACCAGATCACGTTTACAAATTAAAGAAAGCACTCTACGGTTTGAAACAAGCTCTAAGAGCTTGGTATGAAAGGTTAAGCAAATTTTTGATTAACAAAGGTTTTGTTAGAGGGAAAGTGGATACAACCTTGTTTATTAAACATATTAACTCCGATGTGCTTATTGTTCAAATATATGTTGATGATATTATATTTGGAGCTACTAACAATGATAAGTGCCAAGAGTTTTCCAAGACAATGCAGGGAGAGTTTGAGATGTCCATGATGGAAGAATTAAACTTCTTTCTTGGATTTCAGATCAAACAAAGGAAGAATGGGATCTTCATAAGCCAAACTAAATACTTAAAGGAGCTATTGAAGAAGTTTGGAATGAAACAATGCAGAAGTGCTTATACCCCCATGAGTTCCACTGCCTTGCTTGATGCAGATGTGAGCGGGAAGGACTTTGACATCAAGAGATATAGAGGAATGATAGAATCATTACTCTATCTCACTGCTAGCAGACCTGACATTCAATTTAGCGTGGGAATGTGTGCTAGATATCAAGCTGCACCCAAAAAATCACATGCAGAAAATGTCAAGAGGATTTTCATATATCTATCTGGAACCATTGACCTTGGAATGTGGTATCCAAAAGGTAACAATGAATTCTTGTTATCATATCCAGATTCTGACCATGCAGGCTATAAAACAGACAGAAAAAGCACGAGTGGTCATTGTCAATTCCTTGGAAGGTCACTGGTGTCATGGTTCAGCAAGAAGCAATCAACGGTATCACTATCTTCAATAGAAGCTGAATACATTACTGCTGCTAGTTGTCGTGCACAAGTTCTTTGGATGAAGCAACAACTTCATGATTTGGGAATGAATTTCACAGAAATTCCCATCCTCTGTGACAACACTAGTACCATAAGTCTAGCAAAGAATCCTGTTCATCACTCCCGAACAAAGCATATAGATATTCGTCATCACTTTATTCGGGATCATGTTTAGAAAAAGGATGCCAAAGTCATGTTTATCTCAACTTACCAACAAGTAGCAGACATCTTCACCAAGCCTCTTGCCAGAGAACAATTTGTAAATATTCGAAGAGAATTAGGAATGGTACATCCCAATGAATTGTAAGTATTTTCTCATTTAATGATTAATGTTTTGATGATTATATACTAATTTTATCATTGGAGTATTTTCAGAAAGTTTTGCAGGTCTTTGTTTTCGTCACAAAGAACAGAGTAGCTTTTCCTCCAAGCAAAACTCGAGTTCTGGAAGGAGTATTGATCACTTCCAAAGGAAAAAGTTGCAAAACTCAAGTTCTATATGAAGAAAACTTGAGTTTGGATGAGATTTCGGAGCAAAAATGAGATGAAAATCACGATACTCGAGTTTTAGAAATAAAACTCGAGGTCTTTTGGTCATTTCTTGAATTAAAACCCAATGGCAGAAGAAAGTTTCCCCGAAAGTCAAGTTGTGGATGGAAAAACTCGAAATCCAGAGCTCCCAGAGGCATAACTCGCAACAAAACTCAAGTTTCCTCAAGGGTACAGGTAAAAACTCGAGTTCAAAGGACAAAACTTGAGTTTGGGTAAGTCTTTTCATATTCAAAGTCCCGAAACTCGAGTTTTATTAAGTAAAACTCGAGTTCTCATATGTTTGTTCATCTTTGGACCCCGAAACTCGAGTTTTAATAAACAAAACTCGAGTTCAGGTCATCAAAACTCAAGTTGTACAAAACAAAACTTGAGTTATAGTGTGTTTTTCAGTTATTTCATGCCTGAAACTCGAGTTTTGGGACACAGAACTTGAGTTGTGTGTGTCACCGAAGCTAAATTGTTCCTGGAACTCGCATTTTCTCACTTTTCCCTTTTTAAAAACTCGAGTAAACCCTACCCCATTTTTCAAATTCTCAAATTAACCGTTCAAAACTTCCAAAAACTATTTGAAACCTCTTCCCATACAATTGAAAAACATAACCCCTCATCATTTACTCCTTCATTCATCCATTTCACCGATTAAATCACCCACATTTTCCTTCATCACCGTGTTTTCGTTCTCTCAAAAATCCAAATTTCCTTTGTATTCTCTCATTTTAAGTCATGCCCAGCACCAAATTCACACTGAAAAACCCTCCAAAGCCAAAGAAATTATCAGCGAGTGGTCCCTCTCAATCCCAGGCATCAACTCCTCCTCCCCCCAAGAGAGTCCGAATAACAGAGCCTTCGAAGGAGCAACAATCTGAGGTTCCTTTGATCAGAAAGCCAACGGCAAGTAGGCCGAAATCTATTCTAAGTCCTAAGGTGAAGGGCAAGGCACTAATGACTTTATCTACACAGCCAAGGCTTCTCGGGAAGTACAGACAGACTCAGACACAGAGAGCATTTACCCTGCCTCTCAGGTTTCAGTGCCTAAGAGGAAGATGAAGGCACAAAAGGCCACTACATCAGAGGCACCACAAGCATCTGGGCAAACAACAGGAGTGGCTCTCACTGGTTTCAATGTAAGAAGTGTCTACATTAACCCTCAAACTCCTGGTGTTTATGAGAATACATATAAGGATAGAGAATTATGTCCTGCTATGGTTATTTATTTAGATTACATAAAGAAGTTGGAGATAGATGTTAAGGAGTATTTGGAGTACTATGAAAATTTGCTTAAGATAAATATCACATACTCCCCTGATATGGTTAGGATATTTTATAAAAATTTGGAGTCTACTTTTGCCAAGGATGAGTCAGGGAAAGTTATCATAAGGTCTATGAAGACCAAGATGAGGGGAGATGATATTCACATTGCACCTGATCTGATTAATTATTATCTGGGTACTCATGATTATAATGCTGAGTTGAGGCCTTTTAGCCCTGAGGAGGTATTTGAGTATCTGAGGCCAGGAGAGCCATTCACAGGCCTGAACTTTGAGCCTGCTGCCATGCCACCACTACAGAGGGTGATTCACTACATCTATACTAGATGTTTAGTGAATAAGGGCAAGAACTACACACATATGTCGTCCTCATATTACCAGATAATGGCATCCATCATGGCTAAGGAGAAGAGGAATATTGGACAGATGGTCTTCGATGAGATGTGGAAATTTAGGTTCACCAAGTCCAAAACGATGACAGTTCCCTACCTATGCCTGGTTTCCAAGATCATGGAACTGCACAACATCTGGCACATTATGAAGGACCAGAAGGCACTCAAGCCTCTTAAGTTCACAGACACTCATCTTCATTAGATGAAGATTGCGGTGAAGATAGCCCTTGGGCAAACCATAGTGGAGAGTAAGCAAAGGAAGAAGACTACCTCTGGACCTTTTAGAGTGCCTCAGGATGAGGCCCAGTCATCAGCACCTCAGCAGCCTACCTCAGCCCCTTCCTTTGCTCATGCATCCATCTAGCAGTTCATGTAGACTGAGTTTAGGAAGATGGGTGAGGATTTCACTCAGGCCTTCCATAGTGAGACTTAGGCATATGTCACTAACCTCCTGAAGGCTGCTGCTGACTACTTCACTGGGAGGACTTTGAACTTGGTAGTGGCTGCTCTGAAGACTTCAGTGGATTCACTTCAATCCTCAGTGAATACCAGACTCTCCTTTATGGAAGGGAGGATGAGTTCTATAAAGGATTTTATCAGAGGCTTTAAGGCCCCTCCTCCTCCATCATCTCCTACTGCATCTCCTACTCCATCTCTTGTTCTTATTGATTCTGCACCTTCTGCTCCTGGTCATGTCTCTAATCCTGTGCTTCTCCTTGAGTACCATCCTTTATCTGAGCCTGACCAACCTCCTGCAGCCCCTGAGCCTTCTTCGTCTGAGCCCCCCATTACCTCTTATCCTCTTGTCCCTCTCACTACTATCTTCAATATTTCTAACTCTTCTTCTCCTGAGCATACTACCTCTCCTTCTCACCCTCTTTGATTGATGACAAAAAGGGGGAGAAGTAGGTGACTTGGATTGTTTTGCTTTTGACATGTATTCAGATTTGATTATTTGTTATAGTGCTTGGTTTACTTTGAATTTAATATGAACTTTATATGATGTTGATCTTCTTTTGTCAATTCTGATTCTGAGCTGTTTGAATTAATATTCATTGGTTTTGTTATCATCAAAAAGGGGGTGAATGTTGAGATAATGTTTTAATGATGACAATTATGTTTTTGAACTTATATGATTTCACAAAACTTTAAGTAATCGTTGAGTTTTAGTGAAAGTGTTGAGAAAACTCAAGTTGTAAGGTTCATTACTCGAGTTTCATTATGTAAAAATGCTTTCAAAACTCAACACTTTCAAGAGAACTCAAGTTTTGGTGGAAGTATTGTCAAAATTCAAGTTCTGAGAGTCATTACTCTAGTATCGAGTAATGAAACAAGTTTCAAAAATCCAAAACTCTCTGTAGAACTCAAGTTTTAATAAAAGTGTTGACACAACTCGAGTTTTGAGTGAGAGAACTCGAGTTTCGAGTGCTAAACCTGTTTTGGAAAACCAAAACTTTCAATGGAACTCAAGTTTTAATGGAAGTGTTTTGAAAACTTGAGTTATGCATTATAGAACTCAAGTATCGAGCTTTGAAAATTTTTTGAACCACAAAACTTCTTTTCAAAACTTGTAGTTTTAACAAAAGTTTTGATGGAACTCGAGTTATGAGAAGCAGAACTCGAGTTTCGAAGAGTAAGCCTCAAAACGTTTTTGACAACTTGAAGTTTCAACAAAATTTTTGATACAACTCAAGTTTTGAGAGATAGAACTCGAGTTTCGAAGCTTGACAAATCCTTGAACTACAAAACTTCTTTCAAAACTTGAAGTTTCAACAAAAGTTTTGATACAACTCGAGTTTTGAGAGACAAAACTCGAGTTTCGAGGTGTGAAGTTGTTTTAAGGCTAAATACTTCAAGTGAAACTCGAAGAACAAAGAAAGTTATGATTTTAAATACTTATAACTTGAGGTTTTAGAGTATGAAACTCGAGTATCGAAGAACTTGCAAAGTTTTAACTTACAGAAACTTGTGTAAACTCGAGTTTTATGATCCATAACTCAAGTATTGATAAAACTTTTATTAGAACTCGATGAACTTTGAAGGTATTGTGTCAAATGAACTTACAATCACTCGAGTTTCTTTATAATCACTCGAGTTATGAGAAAACTTTCAAGCTTTATCTACAAAACTCGAGTTTCAACAAAAGTGTTCTGAAATCTTCACTGCTATTTCTTCAAACACTCGAGTTTTGTCATTTATCACTCGAGTTTTCTTTTACTGACAGTGATTCAGAATGTCAGAAGCTTTTTGTTATTCTCAAATCTTTCCTTCTTTATGCTACATTCATTTGAATCTTATCTGCTCTTATAAATGCTCATTTATTTTAATGATTAACAGAGTATGGAACGTTTAATTGCCTCACCGGAAAAAGATTCAACAGACATAACCACAGAGACAACCATACCTCGTGTCAGAAGTATTTATTGCGAGAAGTTGAATGATGAAGATGAGAGTAACGGAAACTTAAATGTTTCTAACAGATAATTAATACTTTCCAACTATAAAAGGAGAAGCATTCAAGTTTAGAAGATAGAGAACGTAACTACTGGAATACAAATTTATTGTTCTTCATCTACCTCCTCTGTTTTCATTCTCTCAATCATAAGTGTTTCAGTGTTCATCATTTAATTCTCTGAAAGGAGAATATTCATATACAAACATTGATTCTGTGAGAGTTACTCAAGATTAGAGAATCTTGAGTGTGAAAGACACGAGCAAAAGTGTCAGTGGGTTGAATTGAGTTAGAAAGGGGGAGAGTCTTCCTTCTGTGATGTTGTAACATTTATTGATTAGTGGATTTGAAAAAGGCTCAGAGGATTCTGAGAACTGGACGTAGGTCAAGTGGACTGAACTAGGATAAATCTCTGTGTTCATTATTCTTCACTCTCTGTTTTATTTTCAAAAGTTTGCGAAAATTTAATTAGACCAATTCACCACTCTTCTTGGTCAAATCCTATCCTAACAATTTTCTGCAAAGGTTATTTCAAAATTAGCTATAATAATTTTAAAAATGAGCAATTTTGATTACCCAAATGATTCCAAAATAAGAATATAGACCCTAAAAATAGTAAAATATACCAGCTAGTTAACTGAATTAGGGGGAACCAGTTACAGTACTAAGTGCAAAGCTTAGCTCACCCTATTAATCTGATCTGGACCATCCAGATCTAATCTGGATGGTTTAGATTTGATTTTATAAAAATCTATATTTTTCTAAAAAAATTATTTCAATAGATACAGAATAAAAAATAAAAGCAATCTCTCAACTACTATTTTTTTAAAAGATAATTTTTTACTTAAAAAATCATTATTTTAAAAAAAATTAAATATGAACCGTCCAAATTTGGATATGAACGGTCCAGATCAGATTAGTAGGGTGAGCTAAGCTTTGTGCTTAGCACTGTAACTAGTTCCAAATTAGGGAGGTTTAAAGGGGTTGCTAAATTTGCAACCTTATTAATTGATTATTGTTAAATTTACACTCTTAAAAAATTAATTGTGTTGGGTCTGACCAATAATTTTGTTTATCCTTGAAAAATGAAAACATATAAGAAATAGTTGGCAACAATTTACAGCTCATCATGCATCTGTGTAATGATGAAAATCATTTATTGCTACTTCCTAAGCAATGTGAAATTTGCATGAGAAATCCACCATACCTTTCAGTCAATCGATGTATGAATAGTTTCATACTCACCTTAACCTCAATCAACAAAAAGTTGACCATATGCTACTTCACATACAAAAAAAAATATTTATGGCTTCAAGTCAAATATGTGATAAATTTTGAGGAGAACAATGTTGATGGATAATACATATATAGAAAGGCATCAACTAAGATCTTAACATATACTTGTGAGTTCAACTATAGAGTAACTTGATTCTATGGGTTATTAACTTGTAGAATATTTTACATTTCATGATTTATAACTTTTGTGGAGTATTGATAACTTCTTAACTTTCGATAAGTTTCTTGAAATGTTGTTTCATGTTATTATTTGGGTTAAAAATTAGGAAAGTTTTAGGAATTTGAATGATTTCTAAACAATGAAAGAAGAGTATGATTTCCTTAATTACAAAACGCTATGAATCTGGGAATCTGTCTGATTAATATCAATTTAATTTTAGTTTGTCCAAATACTTAATTAAAAAGCAATAGTCGACAATATTTATGTCTACTTCTAAAAATAACAATTACTATAAGTAAAAAAAAAATCGCTTTTATCACTGATTTTCTGCTACAACTTTTAAAAGTAATCAAAAAAAATATAAAATAACTAATGTCTAAAGAATGAACAGATGAGCAAGAACATTGCATCACCTTTCTATCCAAAAAATATTGTTTACAATAGGGTTAAGGAAGTAATTTAATTACTCAAAAGTACAATAACAACTTAAAAAATATATAATGATAAGTTTCAATGTAGAAAATAACAATAGGTATATGTTGATCAATTGACATCAAGACTTTTTCGTAATTATATCCCTTCTTAGGATATTATAGTAATTCCTAAAAAAAATCTTATTTTAACATTTCATGCCAGTATAAACTATCACGAAATAGTTTTGATTTAGTTGAATATAAAATTCTCGTCAAGACTTTAGTGGTTGGACGCATTGTGATGGTTCATAAACTTGTTATGTTACCATTGCGCGGTGCAGTAATTTGTATTATTAACTAAACCTTAGAATAATCAAGTTTGAATCCCATGTGACGATGGAGCTGCTAACATATCCTAATATATAAATAATTATAAATAAATTGATTAATAAAAAGAAGTTGTAGAATTCTTGTTATTCATTTGTTTAAATACATGCTAATATCTTTTTAGGGTTAATAAAATTAATGCTTGGCCTTTATAATTAGTAAAAGTGACTATGGTTAAAGAAAATTAACTATGTATGGTTAACACAAAGTAATCAATATATAGTTAGCAAAAAGTAACCATATATGGCTAAAGAGGAGTGATTGTGAGATTAGTAATTTGTATCACATTCAAGGTCAAAGGTGATGTGAACTTAGAGGATAAGCCACTTCAAATTAGATCAGTCAAGTCGATGTATACCTAAAAGAAGAAAGTTAGGTTCAAGAGGCTATAACATGTTTTTGGAGCCTATTCCAACATATTAAAGTTCCAAGAGTTATTAATTAGCCTTTTAGGTGTCATTTAATCATTAATGGCACACTAGAATTTATTATTATTATAATTATTATTAGGTGATTAATCTTTTAGTTTAAGAAGTACATAATATTATTTAATCATCATAAATCATATTGTCTTTTATGACCTGATTTACGGTTTACCCCCATTTTAAAATATTATTTAACCTATATATAACCATATTGTTAGTGGGAGACATTGTAGGTGGGAACAAAGTATACTTCTCTTATATAACATCGAAAGAGTTGTGGGAATACCAAATCAGAATCACGTGAATAGCACAAATTCGGCTCCAAGGACTTCGGCTCAGTCCAAAAGGTCACATGCTGTTTGAAAAACATAGACCCCATTCATAAGAGGCCCATTGTCAAGCATGCAGGTGAGGCTCTTAGGGTTAAAATGCTTTAAAATAAATTTTGCGTTTCTTGAATTGTCCCTATTTTTTTTTTTCAAATTTATTTGAAGCCTCCTGATATTTTATAATTAAATTTGGTTAATTATCATTTATTTAGCCAAAATTCAATAATTATTTAAAAATTATTTTATAAGGTAATATTTCTCATTCATACATAAATTAAGCCTCAAATATAGTCTAAATAATTATCCTTTACCTTTATGTTACTCCATGAATTTTTCCTTAAAATCAAGGTGAAGTTTTAAAAATTGTCCTTACGTGCCCAAAATTTTCAAAAAATTGCAATTTTACCCCACCAGACAAAGGATACAAAAGGCCAGGGTTCTTACTATTTTATTTGGCCCTTAACTAACTTTACTTTCACATTGAACCTTCATTGGGGAAAACCAATGTTACATAAGTATTGGGAATATTCTACCTTCAGGTGCACTTTGCGAGACCATTGCCCAACTAGGCTTTGTAATCTATATCATTTTAAGCTTATTCTTGAGCTTTTATATTGAAATTTGGGATGACATGTAGGTTGGGTTTCTCATCTACAGTGATAGACAGCTAGTATAGATAGTTTCCTCCTCCGTAGGGGTATCATTAAAGGAAGGATCGATAATGGTGGCGACAAAGAGTTCACCAATACAGGTTTGTCTACCTCGTCACTCTATTCAGAACCAGATTTGTTGTTTGTCACTTGTTAGCAATATGAGTCGCAAACACTTGTTAGGGATGACTATGCAAAAACTTGATTTCTGGATCCAAAAAGGATTTGTCCATTGGCTGTGGTAAAACTGTAGATGTTGGACTATAAGAAAAATGTTTTATCTTGTCTTCAATTCAGTCCAAGCAACAAAAATCCTTCGTCGTAACAACATTTACCTCATTTAGAACAAGTTGAGAAGAATCATCCTCTTTAGAAGAACTCAATGATAGTGTTAATTTAACTTCAAATTAGGCAAATGATTTATTATTGGAAGGCTCTCTGAATCTAGTTTTGAATGCAATATGACCCATTAAAAAACCCTTTGTGTTTATGAAGTTGTCATCGAAATTTGAATTCAATACCTAAATGAACATTGAAGGCTAGTATCACTTCTTGGACGTTTCTGATCATATATTACAGTTCACATTCATTCATACTTCTATACACTTTAAACAAATCCCTTCGTCTTTGGTAACTTTTATCGGCATCTCAATTGAATTGAATATTCAAAGTACCTAGAACTCATCAATAGATCGATCTAGATTACCTTTATGTTATAGAAAGTAATCTAGTTTACTTTTGTGCTTAACAAGAAGGCACATCACTTTGCCTCAATAAAAACAATACTCATATATCAAGTGAAACATACGTTTTAATATGATCATTCCAATAAAATAAAATAAAATAATGTAATGTAACAGCATGATTGCAAGTTTTGTTAGTATATTGTATATTTTAATTTTGACTATAGAATTATTTTAAGTATAAAGTCTAAACCTCTAATTGAGGAAGGCACAATGTATTTCTTCTTCAAATTTCACTGTTTAGGAAGTAGAAATAAATTATGTTAATTATTATATTGCACATATCCAAAATGAGTTGTATGGTTTTGCCAATTATGGTTTTTCTGTTTTTAACTTAACAATTATTTAAAGTCTAAACCTTATATATATATAATTAAGGAAGGTACAATGCATTTCTTTTGCAAATTTCGCTGTTTAGGAAGTAGGAATAAATGATTTTCATCATTATACTACACAGATACAAAATTAGTTGAATGGTTTTGCCAGCTTTGCTTTCTCTGTTTTTAAATTAACAATTATTTAAACTCTAAAGTCTTGACATATAATTGAGGAAGGTATAATCTATTTTTTGTGCAAATTTCACTGTTTAGGAAGTTGAAATAAATTATTTTCAGCATTATACTGTACAAAGGTTCTGCCAGCTATTTTTTTCCTTATTTTTGACTTTACAATTATTTAAAGCCTAAACTCTAGACATATATAACGAAGGCAGGTACAATGTATTTCTTCAGCGATTTTCACTGTTTAGGAAGTAAATAAATTATTTTCATCATTACATTGCACAAAAAGCTAAGTAAGCTATAAGGTTTTGCTAACAATGTTTTTCTTTTTTAACTTGACAATTATTTAAACTCTAAACCTATGATTGAGAGGGGCACCATGTATTGCTTTTGCAAATTTTATTTTTTAGAAACTAGAAATAAATTATTTTTATCATTACATTTCACAATGAGCCATCAGTTTTTGCCAGCTATGCATTTTCTGTTTTTAACTTTGCAATTATTTTAGGTCTACAAACTTTCAATGTATAATTGAGGAAGGAACAATTATTTCTTAGTCAAATTTCACTATTAAGGTAGTAAAAATAAATTATTTTCATCATTATTCTGGATATATAATTAATGGAGGTACAATGTATTTGTTTTGCAAATTTCACTGTTTATGAAGTAGAAATAAATTATTTTCATCATTATATTGCATGGATGCAAGATGAGTTGTTTGGTGTTTCTGATTTTTATTTTATAATTATTTAATGTCTAAACTCTAGAAATATAATTGAGGGAGGCACAATGGATTTCCTCTGCAAATCACTGTTCATGAAGCACAAATAAATTATTTCCATTAAATCAAGGTAGCTTACATATAATAATTGAAATATTTAATACTTCTTCCCGTTTTTTTTATAAGTAACATTCTCTTAAATAGATTTATCTCTTTTTTAATAAGTGATAACTTGTGCTTATATAAAAATTTAATGCTCCTTTCTCATTTTTACCCCAATTAATTATATGTCTTGCTCATTCTCTCTCTCACTCCCTCTTTCCATAAACAAAGTATACTTGGAAAAGTATATTTGTTTTAAATTTATTGATTTTAACTAATTTTAACTAACTATTCATTTTATATGATTGAGTAGTTATTGCTTAATAATGATTAGGGGATATTTACAATTGTACCAAAGTGCAAAAATAATGTATTTCCTTTGCAAATTTAAACATTTTTGGAAGCAAAAATAACTGATTCCCACTATTATTTATAAGAAAATGTAATTGGAGTTGTATTTTTATTGGCAACTATATCTTTCTTTTTTCATAATGATTGAAAATGTAAACCAAAAATTGACTGCAAATAATATTGAATATAAACATCACAATATGTTTTCAAGCAGTATAATTCAAAAAGCATAGCTGGCAAAACCTTATGGCTCATTTAGGATATGTGAAGTGTAACGATGAAAATAATTTATTTCTGCTTCCTAACCAATGAAATTTGCAGAAGAAATACATTGTACCTCCCTCAATTATAGGTTTAGACTTTATATAATTGTAATGTTAAAAAAGAAAAAAAGGCATAGCTGGCAAACCCTTATAGATTTTGCATCTGTACGGTGTAATGATGAAAATAATTTATTTTAACTTCCTAAGCTGTGAAATTTGCAGAAGAAATAGATGGTACCTTTTTCCATACTAAAATAATAAATACCCTTATACGTCATCACCATTTCTTGGACATGTAATTAATTTGGGGTAAAAAAATGAATTAAATTATTGAAAAAAATACATATTGTTAATTATATTTAGAACTAACCATATGAAAGAAAATTTTTTTTATATATAAGACTGGAGGGAGTGTATATATAAGTGAGAATTTGGAAGTTAGCTTGCCTCACCCATGCTCACTTATCTCTACTTTGACATTGAGGACTCTATAATTGAATGATTCATTCCTCCCAAACCAACCATTCATTTTGTGTATTTGTTATCATCATTATCTGTCAATAGTGGATGTTCACTATAGTATATAAAGAAACTAAAAGTATACAACTATAAATAATATCTACATTATAGGAAGTCGTAATTGAAAATGACACACCACATTTACATTCGTTGTCATATTAAATTTCATTTTTTCCTTTAAAAATGCAGGAACGAAAGGAGTGACTTGGATGGTAACACAGATCTACATTCTTTTCCTATATTTAATATTAGTTGATGTTGCATAGAATGAAATAAAATCAATGTATGATTTGCGTCTGTCACTTGTACACAGCTAGCAATAAGAAAATGATGAAATTGTTAAGGTTTGGCTGGACAATTCGATATAACTATCGTTGCTTATATTCTTATTTCATCCAAACAGATCCAATAAAACCAAAATTTTCATTGTGTATATATTGCATTTTTCTTCATCCGCACATAAACTTCAAAACACTTAGAACCCAACAAAAATCTGGAAATGAGAAAAGATAATTAGAGACAGTTTTTGTATCATTTTGGCGGTATGGTCTAGTGTTGACGTAGGGGACTGCAAATCCTTTTCCCCAGTTCTAATCCAGGTATCGCCTAATCTACAAAATAGTTTATTTCGTTGTTGATATAAAATTTGACAATTTTTTTCAGCACAAGCAAGTGGGGAAGAGAGAGAAACCTTTAAGGTTTGATATATAGAGTACTTCTATTATGTCCTTTTTATATATAACAACTACCCAAATTAGGCAAATTCAAATGTTGGTTAAAATTAATTGAAATCAATAAATGTCTAAGAGATGTATTTTTTCAATTATACCCTTATTTATGAAGATGATGGGTGTGAAAAAGAAATAGAGAATGAGTGTGAAAAGATATGAAAGATACATGTAATTGATTTGGGATAAAAAAGGGCATTAATTTTTTGGACAAATACCTATTATTACTTATATTTATGACCAACCATATGTGAGAAAATGTTATTCATAAATAGAAACAGAGGGAGAGTATAGATACAGGAGAATCTAGAAGTTAGCTAGCCTCACCCATGCTCACTTATGGTATACTTTGACATTGATGTTCAAGTGTCAAAATTACGTTTTTGATTTGAATGTGGGCCAATGGAAATTTCGTGTTTGAGATTTCTTCTTCAATATGTTCTTGTTGATGGTACAATTGTTCCCCATCTTGAAGAGCATTGTAACACCTCTCTTACTAAGTTTTATTATTCATTAGAGACCTTAACTAAACCACTTGGAATCATTAAATGTCCTAGAGTTAGCCAAGTGACTCTTAAGATTTTTTTTAAAATGGTTACTATTCACTTAGTAACTTAAAAATTTTGACCAACTTTAAAAATTTATAATTAATTCTAGAAAAATCCCAAACAAGTGGTTTAAGTCTCTAATTAAAGCTTATCCAATTCTTTATAGGGGAAAAATACTCATTGGAATGAGGTAAAACTTAAACATCCCCTTAAACCATGTGAAATTCCACTGTTCAAATGTCAAAATGAGGGACTTCGCCGTAGCCATCTTCAGGCTTCACTATGGCGAACTTTTAGAACCTCAACCAAAGGTTCCTCTCTGACCATGTTTGCTGCGAACTTTTGAGTTTACAGCAGTGAACTCTTCCAGACTTGCCTTTCTGACCACTTTTACCGCGGCAAACTCTGGACTTCGTCAGGGTAAACTTTTGCTTTCAGATTTTCTGGTTTTCTACTGAACTTTGAAAACTCATATCTTTTTGCACACAAGTCCAAATTAAGCAATCTAAGACTCTATAGAAATATCATAAAGAGACCTACTTGCATGCAAAATTTCATGACCATTGGATTTCATTTACTCAAATTATCCTATTTTGACCCAATTCAGAGCTTTGGACCCTTTTAAGGCATTTTGCGTGCTCATTTCCTTTTCTTCATGAATTTCACATCACCACACACTTTTTCACATCATCAAGCACAAAAATGACTTAGTGTAGAAGTTTAATTTACATTTATCCTAAAATTTGCACAAAAGCCACATAAATACACATCAAAATGGCATATATAACATGTGCAAGTTCATTATCTTCAAGGGAAGCCATCCACTCACTTTAGCACCTCCTTGCCCTTATCTCTTGAGATTGTGCCTATAGTTTATCATTGGAAAGAATGAGATTTCAAAGAAATCCCAGTAGCAAATATCTTTAACTAACACATCAACATGCATGATTAATAAATGTCAACTAACATGTCATGAAACTAGTAACTAAACCTTACTCATGTTATCATATTTAGACAAGGCCAAGGAAGTCATTGCATAGCTACAACCATGCACACTCCAAAGCAAGGATTTACATGTTGTATGGCTACAACCATACCTCATACATGGCAATCAACACATACAACAATCAAATGCCATGTAAATGTAAAAGTTAGAGTTTATGCTACCTTATACTTGACTTAGCTTTTCCAATGAATTGAGTTGGCTTCCACTTGAACTTGGTGACTTCTTCTTGGCAACTTACACTCTTACACATGTCATAGTATGCTAAACATCAATACTTGACATTACTTAATGCACTATGACCCTTAACACTTCATGAAATCTCTTTGATAACCATTTAAGGCTCTTAGCTTCTAGATTTAGCAAATGTGATTCTAATGCTTTCAAAATTGTGCTTGAGCTTCTACCCTATACAATTTTGCATTTTAAACTCAATGGAAGCATCAAAATACTCCAAATCATACTCCTTCCCCCTTGAACCTCAGCTGGACGAAATTTACTAAAAATGGGAGGAAATGGAATTTTGCAAGATTCCCTTGCACATACATGCATAATCTCATTCCTATATCAATTTCCCTTCATAAACAACTCATAACATTGCTCCTCATGCCTCTTCAAATTGGTCCAGTAGCCATGGGGAAGGGTTTAGTGCCATAATCTCATAACATCTCCAAATCAACTCAAACTTGATGGCAACAAGTCACAAAACATGCATAGAGTTTATCTAGAGCACTCAACTCTTCCAATTCTTACTCCTTCTCATTTTCTCTCACTAGAACCTCTAAGCTTCATCTTTATAACATCTCACTCATCCATTTATCAAGAAATCTAAACTGATTAAATGGAAGAGTAGAGGTTATAGGTTAGTTTTCATGGAAGAATCAAGCTTAAAACACCTCTTACCTTTGGTTTTTGGCTTGATCATCACCTCCCCATGCTTGTTCTCTTCTCCACCGCCTCCCTCTCTTCTCCTCTGGTTAGCCACGAAATGAGGCAGGAAATGGAGTGGAAGAAGACTCATAAAATCTGATCATAGGATTTTTAATGAGGTGGGGGGTCTACTTGTACTATTAGAGCACCCTACTTTGGCAAATATCACTTTTTAATCTTTAATAAGAGAGTAACAAGTGGCTCATTTTAGTCCCCACAATTCCAGTTTTCTAAAAAGGATATTACTTTATCTGATTTCCATCCATCAAAAATGTTTTTTGGGAATTTTCTGATCACTAAAGCCATCTCAAACCCTTTAAAATTCCATAATTCATAATCTCATTAAGATATTTTTCTTTCCTCAAAACTCATTCCAGATTGCCCTTAATTAATTTTCTTCCAAAA
Source organism: Vachellia collinsii (assembly GCA_006871305.1). Classification (NCBI taxonomy): domain Eukaryota; kingdom Viridiplantae; phylum Streptophyta; class Magnoliopsida; order Fabales; family Fabaceae; genus Vachellia; species Vachellia collinsii. Next base: position 25,237 of record QFDD01114599.1, read on the forward strand.
ATCCTGATCACGCGATTTTCGGTCTTTCGTACTGCTATTTCGGCAAACTGTTTCTAACTCTCTGCTGAGAACAAATTTATAAATTAGGGCACTCTAAAAACTATTTTAACCACTTTAACATTACATTACTGAGGCCTTTGAACAGTTTAAATAATAATAGGCTAAAAATTCATTAAATAGCTAAAATATTAATTACTATAAAAATTTCCCATGAAGGGTATTTCTATCCATTTAACCTTATCTAAATCTCAATTACTGATGAGTGACTTTTTCTCTACCTTCTAGTGCCTAGGGTCATTTTCTAATATTTTGGACAAAATGACCATTTTGCCCTTACGTTTCTTTTGCTTGTAAAATGGCACCCTTGTCATCTCTTATGATTCTATTCACTCTCTAAACCCTTCATTACTCTGTAGCCCCTCGCTCAACCCTTATCCTCAGTTACAGAAAATTGAGGATATTACAAGCATCACCAAAGGCCTATCCAAAAACATAGAGCATAGATGGTGATTTTAAAAAGTGAAAAATTATAGGTTAAATTTTGGCAATTCTATGTGCAATGATGTTGATTTTATTAAATTTATGTGCTAAATTTTGTCATTCTGTGTCCTGTGTATGAAGTTTATGAAATCTGCATCAAACAAAGTGAGAAGGAAAACTGATTGTATACCTTGAATCAATTTCCTTGTCAAACTCTCAGTACATTTGTCATTTATGTAGGTATTAAGTAACCTAGTCAAGACACATCACTAAGCTTCATGAAAGTTGTACTTATACCTTTAACATCCACCCTACTGAGATTAAAAAAAAAAGAACAAATAAGAGGAACTAATATTATACGCACACATTATGAGTGATAGAATCAACAACGTTAAGCTTATCATGAAAGTATAGAAATAATATGTTTGCCAACAACTTTGTGAGAACATCAACTATCTGATCGGTAGCTGGGACATAATTAACCCGAACTACACCTTCTACTACTTTTTCCCTGATAAAGTGCAAGTCTAACTCCACATGCTTTGTTTTTGCCTTCAAGACTGGATTGGTTGCCAGAGACATAGTGCTAAAGTTGTCACACCATATGGTAAGAACACCAACTGGATCAATGAAAATTTCTTTTAAGAGAGCAACCAACGATAACACTTTTTGTCATAGCATCTGCAACACTACAATATTCCACCTTTGTCGAATGATGCGAAACAACTTGTTGATTCTCTGTAGACCAAGCAATGGGATTGGAACCAAGATAAGCATAGAAGCTACTAACAGATCTTCTATCATTTGGATCATTACCCAAGTCTACATTAGAAAATACTTGATGGTTGAACTATGCAGCAGGCCTAATATGCAAGCTTTAGTGACCAGTACCATTAAGGTAGCTAGCCCAAGAGCCTATTCAAACACTCCCAATGTATCTCTAGTGGTTGATGCATGAATCGACTTAAAGTATTGACAATGAATTGAATATCAAGGAGTGCAATACACATATACTACAGAGCACCCACAAAACCACGGTAAAGAGTCAGGTCATTCATTACAAGACCACCTTTTTGGGACAGAACAAAATATTGAAACCATCAGAGTAGATTAACTTTGTGAGCTACATTTTGTCAATTCAATGAGTTGTGTATTAAGTTTATGAAATCTGTGCACTAGAAAAAAAGTTCATGAAATATGTGAGCTAAATTTTGTCAATTCTGTGGGCTGAATTTTGTTAATATTATATGTTGTACTAATTTGTTTATGAAAGCTATTGACTAAAATTTGTCAGTTTTATATGTTGTGCTATTGAGTTTATGAAATCTACTGGCTAATTTTTTCCAATTCTAGTTGGTTTATGATGCTACAAAACCACTTTTATTCAAATTACAGTTACACAATATCAAAATACGATGAAAGTTACAGCTCATTAATTTATAGAATACACCAAACATGTAATATGATAAATTATTTACAATAATGATCATTAAAATAAATTTACTTTTTTATAGTATAACTTGCAAGAAACAAACATTTAATTAATTAAAAAACAAACTAAGGAAACATAGGTAGAGAAATAAAGATATCACAAAAAATTGTGAAATAGCTAAATGTTAATTTTCCTCAATTTAAAACACTTAATAAATGATAAATTAAATTTCAACAAATATTAAATAAATGGAATATAGTTAAATCACATTTATTTCTACATCTATCAGTTGAAGTTTCTTTATGAGCCACACATATAGTCATGGATATCTAAGCAAAAGTTTCATGAATATTATGTAGTTATCTATATCTCCCATAATTCACATTATCTGTTGTATCCATATATTATCTCATGTAATAATAAAATTAATGTATCCTTTTATTGTAAATCAATGCTTATAAATAAAAGGCATCCCTTATGTACTACTTTATATGGTGAATAAAAATGATTCTTTCTTGTTCTCTTAATTCTCTTTACTCTTTTTTATTTAATTTCATAACATGTTATTAGCATGAGTTTCTAGCCAAGGTATGATGTACTTTCACTTTCCATCTAAGACATTATATATACATGATGAAGCTCTAATTTAAATAATAGCATTAATCTATAGAATCTCTGTAAAATTTATACTTGGTGATTCCCGAACTTTTCTCCAATTTTGTTCTCTCCTTCTCTCCATTTTCTGCATTCTCTATTTGAATAATTATCTTCATCATCATTGCCCCTTGATCTTACTGTTAGAATCTATAGTTTTCAAGACACCTGAAAGTAGTCTGAAATTTATGCTTTTGTTTGGATTTGATTTTTTGTTTGTATTCTGGGTATTCCATAAGCATGGTTTTGTATTTGATTTTCTGAAGCTACAAATGTGTGTGTGTTGTATTTTATGTTTATATGCTAATATGGATTAGATCCTACACCTCAGGGTTAAAGACAATGCTCAATGTTTACGTTCTTTTATTTTTCAATATTTGTAGGGTTTACCTCATGGGGAGGAGCAAGTGCACAATTTATGAACTGGAAATTCTTTCTTTCTCTCTTAAAAAAAAGGCCCTTCTTAAGAAAAACATGTTTTAGACCGTTGTTTGTATTAAAAAAGGGGCTTTTCCAAAAAAAAAACTCATTATGGGCCCATTTTGGGCTTTTTTTGGTGACTAGATTTACTAAAATTGTTTTATTTTCTTATTTCTAGTAATTTATGAAGGGATAAGGTGCATTTTTGTCCTAAAAGTTGTCTTGAAAAAGCAATTTCGCCCTAAAATTTTCAAGTGAAGCAATGTTGCCTAGGAAGTATAAAAACGTGGAATGTTACCCTGATTAAATGTAGAGCCAAATAGATATTCACCACGTAGGATAAGATGCTAGCTCTTTATCCAATGTAAGATAACGTTGCCCTGAAATATTGACATTTTTTCCATGGAAGTTTTCTAGGAGGAGCGCAATTTCACCCTGGAAGTTCTCTCAAATGATCAATTTCAACCTGCAAGTTTTTTTGGAGGGAAAGTGACATGAACACCTACATGATAAAGATTTGTTTGCCTCTCCATTTAATCAAATCAACATTGCTACATTTCTATACTTCTGAGGTGACATAGCTCCACTTAAAATTTTCAGGGTAAAATTGCTCCTCTAAAACAACTTTCAGGGCAAAAATGCACATTACCTCAATTTATAAAATACAGATTCAGCATCTATTTTGGACTTTTTGTAGACCATTATTTTTTTAATTCTTATTTGGACTCTGTCAAGTTCTGAACTAATTGTTTGGGCTTTGTTTTTATTTATAAACATTCATTTTATTCCAATATGTGTCTTTATGTGTGTGTGTGGGGGGGTCATATTGATTCTAGGGAAAATGACAATAAAAGAACCTGAAAAATACAAAAGGACAAAAAGATACTAGATCATTTCAAAATCCCAAATAGGTGTGAGAGACCAATTTGTCATTTACAAAATTTCAAGGAAATTAACAAAATGCCCTCCTATCATATATAAAAGAAATAGTTGACAAAGAAAAACGAAACACTCTCCTCTCATTTCAACTCCAAATTTGAATGAGTATGTAGGTTCATTCAAATGAAAATAAAAAATTTTAATACTCATCTAAAATGTTCATTTGAATATGGTGAAGATGAGACATTTATTCAAAAGAGTAAACCTTTCATTCAAATGAGCTTCTAAATCAAGCACAAATGTCAACTTCAAATGGCCATAACTTCTTCATTTCAACTCCAAATTTGACATGACATATTCCTAGAAAGCTCTTTAAGTCCTCTTTGTAATGAATCACATTACAAAGATATTTTAGGTATAGAGTTATGATCAAATAAATAATGTATAGTCTGGAGTGTGGTGTGGATTTCAACCATCAACTTCCTTCATCCATATCTCTCTAATATGAAGATCTAAAATCATGATATTTATGCATGTGAATCGAATTTTATGTCTAGTTTCAAATGAAACAAGTTTCACATCAATCAGAGTTGTGATTTGGGAGATATGATCAAAATACTGAAGATATGTTAGGTTGGACGTGAAACAGAGTATGCTGAAATTTGATCCTCATTCCAATGAGTTATAAAAAATTTCAATACTCATTTCCAAAGTTCATTCGAATATGATGAAGATGAGACCTTCATTCAAATAAGAATGTGGGTTCATTCAAATGAGCTTACAAAAATTTCAATACTCATCTTAAAAATAAAGGTCTTCATTCAAATGAGTAAGTAGGTGCATTCAAATGACAATAAAAACTTTAATATTCATCTCGAAGGTTCATTCAGATATACTAAAGTTGGGACCTTCATTCGAATAAGCTTCTGAATCAAGCACAAAGGTCAACTTCAAATAGCCGTAACTTCTTCATTTCAACTACAAATTTGACAAATGACCTATGCCCAAAAAGCCCTTTAAGTCCTCTTTGTAATGAAGCTCATTTGAATGAAAGGATTAGTCATTCGAATGAAGGTCTCATTTTCAGTATATCTGAATGAACCTTCGAGATGAGTATTAAAAAATTTTGTCGTCATTCAAATGCACCCATTTGCTCATTCAAATGAATATCTTTATTTTCAAGATGAGTATTGAAATTTTTGGAAGCTCATTCGAATGAACCTACATCCTCATTCAAATGAAGATTTCATCTTCAGCATATACAAATAAACTCTCGAGATGAGTATTGAAATTTTTCATAACTCATTCGAATGAGGATTAAATTTCTGAATACTCTGTTTCACGTCCAACCTAACATATCTTCAAATTTTAATCATATCTTCCAAACCATAATTCTAATTGATATGAAACTTGTTTCATATGAATCTAGACTTAAAATGTAGATCATAGACATAAATTTCATGATTTTAGAGCTTCATATGAGAGAGATATGAATGATGGAAGTTTTTTTTTAAATCTGCACTACACTCCAAACCAAAATTTATTTATTTGATCATAACTCTTTGCCTAAAATGTCCTTGGGATTCTTACTTCATTACAAATAGGACCCAAAGGACTTTATGGGCATAGGTCATTTTGCAAATTTGGAGTTGAAATGAGAGGAGAGTGTTTCATTTTTCTTCATTAGCTATTTCCTTTATATATGACATGAGGGCATTTTGGTAATTTGCTTTAAATTATGTAAATGACATATTGTTCCCTCTCACCTATTTGGGATTTTGAAATGATGTAGCACCTTTTTACTGTTTATGTTTTCCAGCTTCTTTTATTGTCAATTTCCCTTGGTTCTATTTGGGCTTTTATCTTATGTGGCTAAAAATCAAAATAATTATAGTAGTCCAAATTATGTTTTCAAGATACTTAAAATAAAACAATGACCAAAATGAACAATAAAAGAAGCTGGAAAACATGGTGAGTAGCATTTTTAATGAAAACTACTGCATCCGATTCTTAATATAAGAGTAAATTGAATTTTTTTGGTAGTAAAAAAAGCTAAATAAATAACTTAATTATAATATATATTCTAAAATATCTATATATATCATTAAATTATATATCAATTTGTAAATCACATAAATTAAGTTGGAAAAAAAATTATAGATAGATTAGTTAATTTACTTCATCAATCTCTCCAAAAAAAATCAACTATATCTTATATTAAGGATCGAAGGTAGTATAAAATAGGAAAAACAAATAAAATCCCTATGCTAACGTGGCTCCTGAGAATCCAGCTCTACACCCTACTTTATACTCCCTCCAATCCTATTTATGAGCAATATTTCCTCTCATGAGTCCGATCATATATATAATCAACAATTTTACTTTGTTAAAAATTTAATGCACTTTTACTTTTAATTAATTGCATGTCTCTTTTATCCTTTTCACCCACTCATTCTCTATCATATTCTAACCAAGCTTCGTGAACTCGGACCGGACCGGCCGAGTCAAGCCGGAAACCGGCGACTCGGCCTCCAATCCGGTCCGAGTTGTGCCATAACCCCGGGTTGGGTCAACCCGGAGAAACTCGGACTGACCCGGAGTAACCCGGGGTTAACTCGGGCGAGTCGCCGAGTTGGGCGAGTCGCCAAGTTACTTTTGAAAAGAAAAAAAAATCAGAGTGAGCATGAGTGTTGGAGCGGCAGGCAAGCTTTGGAGGACAATAGCTTGCAGAGGTCGTTGTGGGAAACGTGAAGAGACAGCTTGAGAATGGATTCTGGGTCATCAGGTTCAGGAGGGAAGCGATGAGGGGGAAATATTGGAGTAGCGCGAGTCTTGGAAGCGAGTGAAGTTGTAGGCGGTTCTGGTGGAGGAGGAGGCGATCCCGGTGGAAGGGGTTGATCGTGGATGAGAGCTGTGAGCGTAACCAGAAGCTTGCGGTTGGGAGGTTTGTGGAAAAGAGGGCTCATCTTCATGGCGGTGCCGTAGCCCTGAGAGGGAGAGAGTTTAGTAGAAGCAGAAGCGAGAGAGTGAGAAATGGGTCAGAAATGGCCGAATGGTGATTAGGTGGGAGGTGGGTGTTGTGTCATAGCTTGTAGGAGAAAGAGCAAAAAGATGGTACCCCATCAAATGTCACCTGTCAAACTATCACGTGGCTCACAAGGCTCTCTCTCACCTCTCTTGCCATGCCACCTTTTACTTGCTTTTTATTTAATTAAATGCCATTGTCAGAAGCTCACTTCCAGCAAGCAATTTTTTTTATCACCAAATCTTTGAAGCTTGCTGTCAAGGATTCTCTGCCTTTTAAATTCTCATTAAAATATTTAACTTCAAAAAACCTAACAGCAGCTCAAATTTAAGCTAAAAAGAGACTCTAAAAAGAAAAAATAAAATGTGATATATGTATAAAATTTTTAATTTTGAACGGTATAATTCAGTAATTGTGTGAAATTTATTTTTTAATTTTTTTTACTCACCGGTCTGACTCCCGGTCTGACTCCGATCTGACCCACTGACCCTTGACCCACTGCCTTGTCCGGTTCAGTCACCGGTCCGGTTTCCTGTACCTTGATTCTAACCCATTTATTGTATCTAACTAATTTTAACCACCCAAGATTTTTTTTTTTTATTTGTAATGCACAAAACATAAAATCTTTGATTTAGAATTATGTCTCTTCTCATGACGAATGGGTTGTTTCTTTCCACCCAAATTCAATCCTAAGGTGTGTTTAATTGAAGGGAAGGGGAAGGAAGGAAAAATGATCATGTTCTCTAATTTGGTTTAAAAAGTTGGTGGGAATGGGAGCCCCAATCTGCACTCCCATTCAAATTGGGTTTTTTAAAGGGAGTTAAATTTTTTGACAATTTTACCCCTGTAACTTTTCTATTATTTTATTACTACCTTAAGGAAAATATTATTATAATTAAGAAAATAGTATGACAACATAAAAAATATTAAAATTGAAAAAAATAAAAGTATATTATAATAAAAATACATTACTATAAAATTCATGTACAATAAAATATGTTATTTTAAATAAAAACACTTTTCAATAAAATTAATAGTAAATAAAATATATTATACTTAAATTAATTTAAAAAAATTATATAATTACAATTGAAAATATATATTATAAAATTAATTTAAAATATAAAAATATATTATTATATAAATATTACTGCATTAGAGTTAATTTGTAAATTAAAAAGGGGCAAGCTATAGTGAGATCCCCATTTAGGAATTACTTTATGATGGTGAAATCGCGTTCTATGCTATAATATCATTTTCTAATTGTTCTTTTGATGTGATATGCGATGTGATTGTTCTAATTTTAAGTTCCTTGCTTAATTTATATTAAGTTGTTAATTAATGGGTATTTATACAAATGACCTGGGGCTTCATATGATTCAATTCCTTTAGTTGATTTAATTTCATAATGATTAAAGTGGAAACAACTTAGTCAATCTACTGGTTATGGATATTGGTTTTTGCAATTCTGGGTTCCAGTAAATGAATGCACGCTTTTTGGTTTGATTGGGTTTGATAATTTTTGTTTCCATTCATAAAGGCACATGGGTTGTTGAATTCCCGATTGAATTTAACCGAAAGGCTAGTCCTTGACACAACAAACCAATGTTTCAATTTATTTTAAGAGAAGGTGCTCATATGTAGTACTTAACAGTGTTTCGAACCATATTACTTCAAGTATGAGGATACATATGCTTGGTAGGAAAAAAAAAGTTGAATTTGTTTTTTGAATCAATACAATCATCGGTTCCTCAAAGTTGTCCTCACTTTGATTTTGGTTTCTCAAGGGAAAAAATAATCTAAATTTTTATTAAATTATATGGATTAATGTTTTAAAAAAAATAAAACTTGAGAAACTAAAACAAAAAATAAAGTTAAACTTAAGGGATAAAAAATTGTATCAACCCTTTTTTTTATTGATCTATTTGTCAAATTTTTAATTACATGTCAAAATGCCAATTGAATGACACTAATTTAGTTAATCGAACATTAATCAATTAATTGGGGAAAAATTGATTGAGATATTGAAATTAGTTTTGTTGCGATGTTCCTTAGTTTTTGTCATGGCTTGTTTTGTTTTTTTTGTTTTTGGCAATACATGGCTTGTATCAGATTAGCTGCCATAAAGCCAATTCTTTCGGCTGTCTAGGAGATGGGATCAAATCAACATATTTCTCTCCAGAGATTGTTCGTTTCATAATTTTGATTTTTGAATGAAATAAATTGTAGTATTATTTTTTATTCATTAAACATGTGACTTCTATTCAAATTCTGCAGACCACATAAAACCGACACTAGTTATGATTATAAATATCACTGTTCGAAAAACCGGACCAGACCGGCCGGTTCAGACCGGAAACCGGTAAACCGATCGCTGGTCCGGTCCGGTTGACCGTTTAAACCGGTGACCGGTTCGAACCGGTCAAACCGGCCGAACCGGTTGAACCAGTGGTTCAACCGGTTCACCTCCTTTTTTAAAAAAAAAAAATTAAAAAACTAGAAACAATGAAAAACGGGGAATCAAAGTGTAATAATGTGGTTCATTAATTTTTTTAAAAAAATATGGTAACAAAATAAGTCTTTAATTTTTTGTTTTCTATTTAAACAAATTTATACATGAGAATATAAAATAAAATTAATTCATTTTATCCCATTTTTTATTACTGATATTTAATTAAACTCTAAAAATTTAAAATATAGGTAAAATAAAATAATATTATATGTTTTATCAATTAATTTTTTTTAAAATAAAATATAATATATTAAATTATATTATTTTAATATAACCAGTCTAACTACGGCTTGAACCCGATCTGAACCATTAACCCTTGAACCACTGTCTCACCCGGTTCAATACCCGGTCCGGTTTTTTGAATCTTGATAAATATAACGAACAGATGTGAAATTTAAAATGTGATTAATAGCAACCAAAAAAAAAAAGATTAAACCCTTTGAAAGAGCCAATTTATTTCGGTATCGACCAAGCGTATGACATTTTCAGGGATTTGTAATTCAAATGACATTACGATCCTTTCTTAAGGATTTTTGAAAGGTGAGATTGAATTCAAACGCTTTGTGAAGAGTATGATGAGAGCGTGAGTTATGAAAAAAAAAAAAAAAAATAGGGATATGACATTGTAAAGAATGTGCCATATACCTAAATTTTATTTTTCTAAATAAAAAAATTTACTCCTACAATCTTAAATATAAAATCTTACTTTAGTATAATTATAATCGAAGGGAGTATTGAAGGAAATAACGTAGCTTAATCACCACCAAATACTGGGACATTTCAATTTATGATCAAAATATTACTTTAATTGTATAAACTAAATTTGAAGGAATAAACTTAAAAAAGATTACCTTAATTGTCAA
>QFDD01114601.1:0-16135 GCA_006871305.1 Vachellia collinsii
AGGTGAATATCGAAGTTTCAATAACTTGTTGAATGATTCAAGAATTTTATTTAGGCATCCTTGTCCTCATACATCTGCCCAAATGGTAGAGCAGAAAGGAAGCATCAACACATCGTCTCTTACACTGTTGGCTCAAGCCAAGATGCCTCTATTTCATTGGTGGGAGGCCTTTCACACAGCCACATAAATGATTAATAGGTTGCCCACTTATGTCCTAGGTGGTGTCTCACCTTATTTTAAACTGTTTGGGAAGTTACCTGATTATAACAGCTTGAGAATTTTTTGAACAGCATGTTATCCCTATTTGATACCATATAATGAGCATAAATTGCAGTTCATGCCTACCAAATGTGTATTTACAAAGGTTACAAGTGCATCAGTGCCACTGAAAGAGTCTATTTGTCTAGACATATGGTTTTTAATAAGGTTGATTTTCCTTTCTTTACCGGGTTTATTAACAAAAAGAAAGTTTCTAAGGAAGAAACAATCAAAATAGAGAATTTTCTCAAACCATTTGTTCCAGCAGCTACCAACAACCCGCCTTTGATGATTTCTCCTCTGATCATCACTCAACTAATCCTCAACATAGCCCTTACTCCTCTAGGTCTGTCACAATGCCTAGCTCGCCTGTTGCCTGTAGTAAGGGTGACAAAGATGATTTTCCTCAATCTCCACATTCTGAGGCTGCGACATCTAGATCATCTGGATCTGTGAGCTCTACTCCAACACTATATGATCACCAGAAGCAAGGCAAGTATCCATAAGCCTAGATTGCCTTTTGTTGGTGTTGTTTCTACTGAATTAGCCTTGTTTAAAGAACCTTACTATGTTAAAGATGCTCTAAAATCACCTGAATGGAAAAGAGCTATGATAGATGAGTTTAATGCACTAATTAATAACAAGACTTGGCCTCTGGTATCTAATACTTGGACAAACGAAAATTGTATATTGTAAATGGGTTTTTAAACTCAAACCCACTGTTGATGGCACTTCCTTTAAACATAATGCTCATTTGGTTGCAAAGGGCTTTCAACAAAGTCCTGGCATAGATTTTAGTGAAACTTTCAGCCCTATTCTGAAAGCATCTACTTTGAGGTTTATTCTTACTGTGGCAGTCACATTTGGTTGGTCTATTAGACAATTGGATGTCAATAATGCATTCCTAAATGGAGATCTTCAGGAATATGTTCTCATGAGGCAACTGGAAGGGTTTGTGTCTACTAAATTCCCAAATCATGTTTGCTTGCTAAAAAAGGCTCTCTATGCCCTTAGACAAGCTCCAAGAGCTTGGTTTGACAAACTAAGAACTACATTAACAAGTTGGGGGTTTACTCATTCCAAGTGTGATACCTCTTTATTTTTTATCAAGCACAAAATGTTTGTCATGTTTGTTCTTATTTATGTGGATGACATAATTATTACCGGAAACTCTAATAAATTTATGGAGGTCTTCATTAGAAAATTGAACTCTTTATTTGCTCTTAAAGATCTCGGTCAGTTGCATAGCTTTCTTGGCATTGAAGCATTCAAAAATGACACTGGACTATATTTGAAGCAAGAGAGGTATATAATCAACCTGCTGGATAGATTTGGCATGACTCGTTCAAGTCTAGTTCCAACACCCATGGTGGTTAACAAGCATTTCTCAAGGGATATTGGTATACCTCTTACAAATCCCACTGTTTATAGACAAGCTGTTGGTGCACTACAATATCCAGTTCATACTAGACCTGACATTATGTTTGCAGTCAACAAGTTAAGCCAATTTCTCAGTTCCCCTACTGATATACATTGGCAGGCTGTAAAACAAATTTTTCGCTACGCCATAGGAAAGACAAATCTGTCCTTACATGTTAAGCCCAATAATCATCTGACTTTGCAAGGTTTTTCTGATGTAGATTGGGCCATTTGTCCAGATGATCATAGATCCATAAGAGGTTATTGTGTCTTACTTGAAGATTCTCTAATTTCATGGTCAGCCAAGAAGCAACAAGTAGTAGCTCGCTCAAGTGCAAAATCTGAATATCGTTCTCTTGCTAATCTTGCAACGGAGCTGGTTTGGATTCAATCCCTGATTGGTGAAATTGGAATTTATTTGAAACAACCTCCTATTGCTTGGTGTGATAACTTGAGTGCAGCAGCCTTGGCGTCAAATCCTGTGTTTCATGCCAGATCCAAACATATTGAATTGGATATCCATTATCTACAAGACCATGTATTAAACCAATAGCTTACTGTCAAGTATATTCCTTCATCTGAGCAGATTGCTGACCTATTTACCAATGCCATATCCCACTCCAAATTCTTGGACTTTCACAGCAAACTAGTTCTCATTTTCTCCCTGGGACCTAGTTTGAAGGGGGGTGTCAAGAATATTGAAAGGTCCAAGCTCAATATGCTCACAACACAATAGCAGAAAATTACGTGTACACATATTTGTTGATTCTATAATTTCTCTAGAATATTCTTGTATTCCTACACATGTAAGCATTTTGTATATTTAGGGTTTTCACCCTTTCTATATATTGAATAATAATATCAGAGGCCATTGAGCCATCTTTACGAACTTTCCTCTCCTGTAAGAATTATGTCTTTGGGGATTAGTAATGAGGTATAAGAATGTTAGATACAAAGCAATGTTTGTAAGAAATGTTTAAATTAATTTTATTTTATAATTAAATATAAATTAGGGAAAATGACAGCAAAGTTCTACGGAAGCAGTATAATATTAAAAAAGTTTCATTAACAAGCTTACAAATTACCATTGACAATTCCTTATAACTTTTTTGATATCTTCGTACTTCTTTGGAATTCTGTTGTCATTTTCCCTATTATGAAAAACTATGATACCATTATTATTTTTAAAAAAAATAAATAAACCTCCTCTGCAACTCCTCCGTCTAAACATCAGTTCTCACTTCTCATAACCCGCTTTTCTGGTCTGTGTTGCCCTTTGACAAATACTCATGTTTGCATCGCTTGTACGGTTTAGGCTATCTTTGATTTGGTGGAGTGCAAAGGGCATGAATCAATAAGTGACCCAAAAGTTTTTATTTTATTATTATTGTAAAGGAAATCCATTTCGTTCTCCATATCTATCATATATGTCAAATTCCAAGTTGAAAAATTAGCCACTACTTTTATGATCAATAATGACATTATATTTTCGTTTGAAAACGCAGAAGAGAGAGAAGGAGGGAGGGAGGCTCTATAAGTAGAAGAGGAGAACGGAAAAGATGAGGAAGAGAGGGGCTGGGGGGGGGCGCTCTGTAAGTTGGTGTCCCATGGAACATGGAACCTGGGTAGGGGAAGCCACAAACGCTTGAGCCATGGCAGTTAAACAACTCCAGTGACAAATTTACTTGAAGCGCCAGTAGGAGACGCTGCTGCAGCATTTGCTATGACAGTTAATGATGTAGAAGACAGGACCAGTGCAGTAGCAGAACTCAGAGGTTGCATTAGTGGGTGGAATATGTATATTAGAATTTTTGGGCTTGAAACCACTCCATTTTCGTACTGTCCTTTTACCCTCCTTTTCTTTAATCTTGACCCTCCATTTCATCAAATAATCACAAACAACACATTTACTCCTACTTTGTTATTTTGTTTAAAGAAGGCAGTTCCCTCTTTCACTCTCCACTAAATAACAAAATAATAGTAAATGGGTTATTTGTGACCCTCTGATAAAATGGAGGGTAAGATGACAGTAAGGAAAAGGAACGATTCTGATGCCAAAATTTTCATTAGGCACAGTAACATTTGAGTAATAAAAAGCTGGAGCACCGAATAGTGTGTTTGAATTAGTTTGATCTTGAAATAGCAGTAATCTGCTGTGTCCTATAACAAAAATTCTTCTAATACCGGCCACTTAACCAAAAGAAACATCAATAATACTACTATGATAAAAGCGAAAAGGTTACACAAATAGTTCACCATAGTAGAATATAGTCAAACTCAACTTTCAAAAACTAATCATGTGAAAAGGAAATCAACTACCCATTTAAGAAACCCTACCATGGTTATATATAAATAAACTTGTTTAGTAAGAAAGGTTAACCATGATCAAAAATGGTAAAATTAAACTATCCAAATGCACCTATCATTTATACAATGAGTTTTACTAAATCAATTTCATGAAACTTAACATCAACGTAACGGATCACAATTTTCAACTTAACATGAACCCGGATCATCACATTCCACGTAAGCAGCCCAATATGCAACATTTCCTTAATAATACTCATTCATATGCCGAAATAATGATATCACAAATTCTTAACAATGGATGCACTAAATAGAAGTCACATGCAACAACCTAAAGGTCCTTGACCTTCTACCAACTCTCAATCCAATACAATTTCATCAAACGTATCACAAATAATCAGATTAAAAAAGGGTGATAGAAGAATAGGTGGTGTCTCATATGGTGTCCAACAAGCCATCCAAGTTGGCTCCCAAGATGGCAACCAAGCCGTACATGATAGCCAAGGTCGCATGATGCAAGATAGTAACATCATGCGTGGCAACCGTAATATCCACATTATTCAAAAAGAGCATGGGCTTAAAATAAACAAAAACAAGTGTAAATGTGTTGTGCTACTGATCTATGACTCAAAAAGTACTTGTAAAATCTCTCTCACGTAAAAAACAAGTGTCGGATTCCAATAATTGCTCAATCTTTTGTTACCATTAATAAAACTCAGTTTTCAAGTTCTAATCATATTGTGACTATGTAAGGTTGATAAGTATATCTTTATCTTACTCTACAAAAAATATGAAATTATCGACAAAATTTGTCATGGAATTACCAACATAATTTCAAGTTTGCCACAGATTTTACTACGAAACAAAATTTCTGAAGAAATTCGTTCTATCGCTAAATTTAGCGTGACAAATTCGGTTACCAACAAAAAATCCTATCACTAGATTATCCATGGAATTTTCCGTTTGTTATTTTCCCATAGAATTTTTTGAAGTTCCAATTCAAATTCATTTTTTCTGATAAATAAAAATGTCATGTGCCACCTCCGCCAGCTGCCACCATGTCATAACTCACCACTTGTCACCTCTACCGGCCACCACGTGTCACGTCTCATGACCTCCACTTTACTTGCCACGTGTTGCCACTTGATAAACCTGAAATTTTTCCTTCTCCAAAAATCGAACATTCAACCTCTTGAGCATGCATGAACATTTTCTAGTTGAACTACAATGATCTTGAATCCTTTAAATATATATATATATATAATACTTTGCTACATTTATATATACACACATTTATATATATATACATATATATTATTCACAACTAAAAATAAATTGAATGGTAATTGTTATTTTAAATGTATACAACTTAAAAGAATTTTTATATATTTATTGTATGCCCAAAAAAATAACTTGGGCTATACCCGTTTGAGGCTCAGTCCGCAAGCCTAGTAGAAGACATGGTTTAATTGAAGATCCAATGAACAAATACCAAGGGGATAGGCGGAAGCTTCCTAACATGCTAAAACCGTCTCACGCATCCCTCATAATTCGAGTTAGACAATTGGATCTACAGATCTAGCTTCTACCCTCTAGATTTCCAGAAGCTGTTTGTCGGGAAGGACGTGCGACAGAGGATGAAGACCACTTATTTATTTCTGTATTATTTCACACTGTACACATTATTTTAGGCATTAAATAGCTTCTTTCTACTCTCTTGCGTGCTCGGCAACCCTTTGATCCCTCTTGTACTCGAATTCAATTGAATCATACTGTCTTCTAACAATTTCAACACTACAATTTACTTTATTTACCTTGTGTTAATTTCAATAGCCTATATTTTATTTCACTTGTTGTTGGTGCTCAAGCTCCCTTTTCGATTTATCATTTAACTAAAATTTGCTCAAATATTTGGAATGAATTTTCTTATAAATATAGTTTTCACCAATTTTAAATTTAAATTCTATTTTAACTAACATTAATTGAAACTAACAATTTATGTGTGTGTGTTTATTATTTAATATATTTTCATTTTATTTTATATATAATATATTATTGATTGGACAATAATTTTTATATATTTATATGATTATTAATTGTACATTTTTAAGAAATATATTTTAATATAAATTTATTACAAATAAAATAAATATTAAATTTTAGCCATGGAATTTGCCACAAAAAAATTCAAAAATCACTTATGAAAATATTATGTGGCTAATTTCATCGCTAAAAATCTTCATGTAAAATTAATCACAGGAAAATTCTATATCTCAGTCCGTCGTTAAAAAATATTAGCGAATAAATTAGCCATGAAATTAGCGATGAAATGTTTTTTTGTGGCTAATTTAAAGATGGAAAAGTTCCATCGGAAATTTTGTCACAAAAATTTCCGACGAAGTTAGCCATAAAAAAAATTATGTGACCAATTCTATCAGAAATATAATTTTTTTTTTTTGGTAGTATTACCAACAAAATCATCCATTCATCATGCAAACTTCAAATGCTCGCATGATCTTAGCCAAGCCTTCTCAAGCATTAATTAAGTGAACTTAACAATCTTATTGGTGGCTAATCAACAAGAAACATTAAGCAAGAAGTAAAATAAACACATATGAATCATTAATGACAAAAAGAGAGGAGAATTTAAGAGTTAATACATACAAGAGTTCAAAATAATACTAGAGCATAGTGTTTAGCCACTCATGTTCAAGAAATCCATAAAAAAACATACACATACCAGCACAAATATAGAATAAGAGTAAAAGAAAGGAGAATGAAAAAGAATAACTAAGATATGAAGTCAAAATCTCTTCCAAATTTCAAACCTCACTTCATCTCTACCAAAATACATACGCTAGCATACCAGAGAGCTACCAAATACACCTGACAAGACCATAATGTCGGCCTTGGTCGAACGGGAGGGAGTTATACTCCAAAAAACCCTTAAAAAATCAGACTTAGCAAAACTCAGCATTTTCCTAAGCACTCATTTTAGCATCAAAGCGCTTTGGCTCTCTGTTTCCCATTTCCAACAATCATGGCCTAAGCACTAGTTCCAGGCCTTGGCCCTTGTACTCTCTGCCTATCTTTCTTCACTGACCATGCTTAATTAGGCGTTGGAATCATGGCCCGTCTCTCCTTGTTTTTGCTTCTTCTCTCTATTTTTTTTCTTTTTTTTCCCTTATGTATGTATTCTTCTTTGATACTTTCATCATTCCATATCTCCCAAAGCTTAATAGAGCATCCATAATCACTTGATGTTTCTGCGAAAAGAGTAACATTAAAAACATAAACTAACTAGAAATATGATCAAAATATGCACAATTGAGCAGTGATATGCAATCAAAAATCAAATGCACATTTTCCTATATTGAGTATCAACAATATGTACAAATATATCAAAAAATGCATAAGACTCAAGGAAACATAATGTCGTCATTGAAAATCAGACTTTCAGTGATGACTTTTTTTAATCACCGCTGAAAATCATCGCTAAGTGTAACTGTTTTTAAGTGTATGCTATTAGATTATATATAAAGATAATCTATATTAAGTTATTCCCTCATGTCAACTTACCATCCTGAAGTTGAGGTGACGTGGTACACAAATGTAAAACTCATGATAACGTTTTTTCTTTTGGGTTAACAACGAATCAAGGTAGCGTTAGAACATAAAGATATCTCAAAAATATACGCAATTGAATACGTAGACAAGGGACTCTCAGTTGTGGGGTCTCATAATTTACAACGCTTTTCGCTGAAGGGAGAGATAGTAAAAAAAAAAAATATTGGGCCAAAATAGTCATAAAATTAATTACAAAAGCGAATACGTAATAAAGGGACTCGGTCATCGGGTCTCATAATTTTTATTATTCTCCCGATCAAGTGACTCATACATAGTCATCATAATACAAGATTGATTACATAGACAATGGACTTTGCCCTTAATTCAAACATGATACCAGATTATTAATCCGAAGGCAAATTATCTTTCAAGAATTACGTCAACTGTTTGAATTCATGCATCAATTTTGACAATTTTTATTTCAAATAAAATGACGTAGAAAGCTGACACGATATCAATGACTTTTTTTTAATTACCATGATATCAATGGAGAATTCGTGCATCAAGTTTGAAATAAGTAACTGATCAATTAGACGAAATACTTCATAGGCGTGAAAACTCAACCACTAAGAAGTAAAATATCTTTAATTATTGTAAACCCATAAATTATAGTATGACTGATCAACTTAATTATTGGTTATTAGACTTTGTAATTTTAGCTAAAACTTATTTAAACAGCTCACCTCTAAAAAGTCATCTATCTGCGGTTGCAAAAGACAGAAGAAAAGTCAGTTGTCTAAACATCATTCAAAGGAATTTGACCACCTGTCTGATTCGTTCAAGTATTAAGTAATCATGGTATGATTTTTTTTTAATTCACATTTTGATAAAAAGGAAAATTTTAAAATTATGACAATTTTGCGTTATAGAAAAACAAGTTTATGTATATTGTTCTAGTGTGTGTGTGTGTGTACATATATATTAAGAGTGACACGCTTATTGAATTCTAAATTATATAAAGTTCTCTAATAAATATTGTGCGTGAATTGGTCACTAGCAGCTACTTGGTAGCTGCCATTTTAATGGATGAACAACTTTAGTTTTACAGCATCAATTTAAATTTACCAATAATTATAAATTAAAATCACCAACACTGATATACGTGATATAGTGAAATTCAAGAAAGTTATACTAAATATACATTAAGTTACAAATAGCGTGCTTAATTTCATGCCAAATACAATTTACGTATTCAAGTTTTAAAAGAAAGATTTTTTTAATTTAAAAATTATAAATAACTACGATATTTGTGTGATTGATTTTTTTAAAAAAAAAACAAATGTGTGTTTTTTTTCAATCTATCAAAATGTATTTGCTAAAAGTCAGATTGGTAAAAAGTTAGTTATTGTAACAAAATTTATGTTTGTAAACAATTCAAAATATCTATGATAAACTGAAAATAGTTGCTTGAAAAATAAGATAAACCTTCTTTTAAGGTTGAAAAGTAATTTAAAAGTTTTCAAAATTCAAAAATAAATTTTGAAAAGCAAAAAAGATCAAGTCTGATTTGATTTCTTGTTTTAAAAATAATTATTTAAAAATAAAAACTTGCTTGATAATTAATTTTTAATTAATCATTTTTAAAAATGTTGCAAAAAGACATTATTACCCTCACTTTTTTAAAACAAATCTTAACCACCCCTTGCAAATTGATCACCGTAGCTCGGACCCGATCACTAAGGGCTTGTTTGGTTTGAGGATAAGTTAGGGGAGGGGAGGAATATTGAGACCCTCCCCTCATTTGGTTTGGAATTTTAGAGGGGAAGGGAGCCAAAATTTTGGCTCATTTTCCCTCCCCTTGGTTCCCTCCAATTTGGGGGTTTTGGGAGGGGAGCTAAATTTGGTTCATATTTTGCCCTCATCTGAAATATGATATTCCAATATTACCCATTGGACAAATAAAAAAAAAAAACCCAGCGTTCTCAACTCCAGTTTGCTTCTTCACCGTCCACTCTCCACTCTCTGCTTCCTTCACCGTGCCTTCACCCTCCACTCTCCAACTGTGCCTTCTTCGGTTCACCGCTCACCTACCCACTCTCTATGTCTTCACCCTCCACTCTCTAATCTCTACTTTCCGTCTTTGCCTTCCACTCTTTGCGTCTTTACTGAGTCGTCACCACCTGCCATCGGTGTCTTCACCTCATCTTCACGCTCCATTATGCGACTTCATCGGCTTTAGCATCAAATCTTCCTTAGCTCAACCCTTGCTCTGTGGACAAGGTTTTTCATTTTCTTCTCTGTTATTTCTTTTTTTTTTTGGATTACATCTCTGTTTCAGACCTTCAGATGTTAGCGCCTCCTTTTTTTTTTTTGTTTACATCTCTGTTATCTTAGAGCTTCTCTGTTATTCATCTCTGTTATCTTTGTTATTTCATATCTTCGAATGCTAGTTAACAATAATATGTGCCTTTTGATTTAATTGTTCTGACACGCAATATGATTCAGATCTTCGAATGCTAGTTGAAAATAATGTGTTTTTTTATTCAATTCTTCTGATACACAATATGATTAGAAGAGATGGTATTTTATGGTTTTGATAAGTTTCTTACTTGTTTGTTGAAATTTAGAAGAAATCAATGACGGAGTTTCACTGTGCTAATAGGGCAAAGTGGTGTAGGCAAGGTTTTAAGTATAGGATTATATTTAAATTTTAGATACAATTTGTTACGTGTTAATAGAGAGATTGTGTAATGACATGAAGATATAAAATGAGACCTTTCTTTCTTTATGCTTTTTTTTTGTGGGAAAAAAATTATGTGGTGTCAATTTAAAAATTACTCGTACGATTAGTTTAATTCAATGCATATAAGAGTAACGAAAAGAGGATACTCATCTACAGATTGCTTTCTTGCTGTAAATCCAACCAAAATGAGAAAATAAGAAATCAATTATGCTTTCTTTATGTAATTTAACCAGAGTGTTATCTTGCTGCAAATCCAACCAAAATGAGGAAAATAGGAAACTCATTTACAAATTGTTTCATTAACATATGACTTGTCAACCATGCGTAATGGGCATTATGAAAGGAGTAATGGGTATTATTGCTATGTATTGATATGCATTATGATTCTATTATTGCTTTGTAGCTGTCTTGTTGATTAATATATTTATGTGTTTTTGCTTATGTATTGATATGCATTATGATTTTTTACTTTGTTAGATGGACTACGAACTCGTATACATTTTACTGGTGCAGCTTTGGTTTGAATTGTGCCAAAGAGCAGCGGCTCTAATAGTGTGTGTTCTTGCCCAAGTATATGCCAATGAGACTTGTCCTAGAAGGATAAGTTATAGTTTGAGTGGTAAGAGAGAGAGAGAGTGTGTGTGTGATGAAATAATGAGTAGAATAAGTAGTTGCTCATCTAGTCGAAATATTATTAGAATGACTCCTAGAGCTTTCTTGGAATTGTGTGGTATGTTAGAAAGAGAGATTTCCCAACAAAAAATGTTATAACAACATGCACATTTGATCTAAAGTTCACTTATGTGCTTCCTGGATGGGAAGGCACCGCATCTGATTCAAAGATTATTAAAAATGCATTAACAAGGGAAGAAAGCCTTAATATTCCTAAAGCTAAATATTTCACCTACTTTAATATATTTTACATTCATTAGGGATTGTAATCACATTATAGTAATTATCTTTATTTATGGTAGGTAAATATTACCATGTGGATGCTGGATTCATGTTAACAAGAGGATTTACAACAACTTATCGGGGAGTCCACTATCATTTGAAAGAGTATTCAAAGAAAAATCCACCCTTAAACTACAAGGAGTTATTTAATCTTCAACATGCAAAGTTGCGTAATGCAATTGAACGAGCTTTTGGTGTTTGAAGAAAAGATTTGCAATTATATCCAATGCAACTGAACCTACATATGGAATCAAAGTTCAAAAAATGATAATATATGCATGTATCATTCTTCATAACTTCCTTATGGGTGTTGATCCTGATGAAGATCTTATAAGAGAAGTTGATATGGACCTTCGACGAAAAATTGGAACAAATGACAACCATCGAGCTTCAAGCAATAACAATAATATGGTTGCTCAAGGTGAAAAGGTATGGCTTTTGTATATTTTAGTTATCAAACTACTTATGATGCATTTTGTATATTTTGATAGATACTCAAAAGATATGGCTTTTGAGTATTACATGATGACTAGGAATTTTTTGTTGCATGTTCAAAATAGGAATTTGAACATGTTGTAATGACTTTTTGGTATATAGACTTTTGAATATTATAATGATTTTATGAAAAACATAGCTTGTAAGTATTATTGACTCTTTACATATTTTATTTATGCTCAAAATGGAATTAGTTAATTTTATTAATGAGATGATGTGGGTAAAATCATGATGAATTAAGTTCAAATTAAAAAAAAAAATTTGAACAATTTTACTTGGGCTCCTCCTCCCAAAAAAAATTGAAATTTATGGGCAAAATAAAATTTTTATGGTTCATAGATAAAATTTGTTAATTAGTCTTTTAAAATATTATATTTGACTAATCACAAATAAAAATATCATTATATCATTTTTATTATATGCATATTATAATACTAATTTATTTTGAAACAAGATTTAAATTAATTTAAATATGATAGGATTAAAAAGATATAAATTCATGAGTAGGGGTAAAATGGTAAAATTGTTATTACCATCCCTCCCCTACCCTCTTAAACCAAACAATGGATCCACCATTCCCCCCTCATCTCTAGAAAATCAAACAAGGTAACATAACTCCCTTACCTCTCCTACCCTACCCTACCCTCAAGCCAAACAAGCCCTAAAGCTTCGGAGGCTTTGCTAGCCATCGATCACCGAAGCTCATGAGTGACCAACTGTTAGTAAAGTTCCCATTACATTTTTAAAATTTTCCAAACAAGAGTAGTTAATAACAAAATAAGGACAATAAATAGAGAAACAAAATTAATACACTGGGCCCTTGTGGATGTCCTTGAGCCAGGGTTAGTGGATATATTCCAATGTAGCAATGCCTACAAAGTATCATTAAAAAATATAGATATATAAATGGCGTTAATTAAATCCAGCCGCACAGTTTTTGCACTCTCATAGTCTCTCAAAGTGTGTATAATTGATTCCTCACAGCTACACTCAAAAGGGTACTCAATCTGATTTGAGATCAAAATGTGTTTTTCTCTAAGAGAATTTGTGGGGGGTCTCTCATAAAACACTTGCCAGATAAAGTATTTTGCTCTTTCAAGAATGTCTAAATTTTGTGCTTGACAATGCTGGCTCTTTGATCCTGCTGATTGTATATCATTTTATAGGCAGATTTGATGCTAAAGTTGCGATCAGTAAAGGTTCTCCAACAGAGGCTATCTGATCTGATCCATATTTCCCAAGAGCGTGGTTGAACCATATGGAGTTGTTAGATGACCTGGTCAAGTTAAAATATGCTCCATGTTGTCACAACCTGGGCACCTGTAGCAGTCACAAATTGGTTTACACTCACCTCCGAGTCCAAGAGGTGGAAATTTCTAGTAACATAGGCATGAAATGGTCATGCTAAAGGAGTCCAGAGATCTTCACATGCCTTGGTATTAACCCCGCTCTTTGTCTTGCTTCCCACACCTTTGCAAAAACTATCCCATATTGAGGTAATGCCCTGCCACAATGCTTATTGGTTTTGGTTTCTTTTCTACTTTGGGATACTTCTCATCACCACAATCATATTTACACCTAAGGCATTGAGCCCAAAGGGTGTTACGTCTGACCAGTAGTCCCCAATACAGTTTGCAGATAAAACCCTTGTTTTGGCAATGAAGATCTTTGATACCCAATCCCCGCTCCTTTTTCTCAGCTTTCAAGTTCTCCCACGTAATGAGGTGCATGAGTGCATCGCATCTTTGAAGTGTCAAAATGAATGTAGAATAAATCTCAAAATACAATAATATGCATAAACAATTATATAAAAAATTAAAATAAATCATTCTCTACTATAGTCAATTTAAGAGTACTAACTGATTTAGGTAGATTAAGCAAATAAAATATATTGATCAATTCAAACAGATATGTTATATTTTCCTAAAATACTCATGTGTAACATTAGATTAGATATCAATTTATAATTTAAATAAATCAATTTCAGAAAAATGATAAATATAAAAGATAAAATTAATTGAGACTTATATTTTTGGCTAAATACAACATGGTACTAGCTCTTATATTATGAAGCTTAGGTAGTACTAAACATTGTGTCATAGGAATAAATTGGTTCACTTGCACTAATTCACACACGAAGAAATCAATATTCCCTAGAGGCAAATTAAGCTATATTTTGTAGGTATATATACTGTCCTTCAATGTTTAATTTGAGACATATACCTTTTATCTCTTTATTTAATTCTTTAATTTTGCTCAGTCAGTATATTTCACCTCAGTAAGTTTGAGCTATTAGCACCATTAGTCTCTGTACAAAGGTTAATGATTATAACGTATCAAAGTTAAAAGATTTATTAAATATCAAATTGAAAATTGAGGAAACTTCCAACTAATTTTTCCTTCTTTAAATTCACCTAACCATGTAATCTTGGCCACAGCTTCACACAGCACTCGCTCGAGATCAAAGGACAAAATAGACATCATATATATACATAGAAGCTGGCAGCCGATTTTCAAGGCAACACGAGTTAGGTGGAGTTTCTACCCCCTCTTTTCCCATTCTATAAATATAGCTAGTTCCATTGCTTCACAAATCCAACTTAAGGAAACACCCTCCGGCGCGCGCCCATATATATAATATAGTGATCGAACCTTTTCTTTTCTAGCTTCTATATCTATACATATGGCTTCAATTGCAACCCTCACAGAGTTAGCCGCGGAGAAGTCTCTCCGATCTGGCTTCATTCGTGATGAAGATGAGCGTCCGAAAGTTGCTTACGACCAACTGAGCGACGAAATCCCTGTGATTTCGCTGGCAGGGATAGATGAGGTTCGTGACCGTCGAACTGCGATATCTAGGCAGATTGAGAAGGCTTGTGAAGAATGGGGCATTTTCCAAGTTGTTGATCACGGCATTGACACCGAACTCATCTCTCAAATGGCTCGTCTCGCCGGAGAGTTCTTTGCCTTGCCCCCAGAAGAGAAGCTTCGCTATGACATGTCTGGGGGCCAAAAAGGCGGCTTCATAGTTTCCAGTCATCTGAAGGTAATGATTCATACTATGCTTTTACATATTAATTCTGCTATTCACTGTTAAGGCAGGCAGCTTGGTATATAGGGACGACACAGGGTTATGTTATGCGATTGATAATTATATTCATGAGGGAGCATGCGCATGCATGTAGGGGGAGACAGTGCAAGACTGGAGAGAAGTGTTTATATATTTTTCATATCCGAAGAAAAACAGAGATTATTCGAGGTGGCCAGAAGGATGGGGAAGGGTGACAGAGGAATACAGCGAACAGCTGATGGGTCTGGCAAGCAAGCTGCTGGAGGTCTTGTCAGAAGCAATGGGATTAGAGAAGGAGGCTCTGACAAAGGCATGCGTGGAAATGGAGCAGAAGCTAGTGGTCAATTTCTACCCAAAATGCCCCCAGCCTGATCTCACGCTCGGAGTCAAACGTCACACAGATGCAGGCACCATCACCCTCTTGCTTCAAGACCTCGTCGGTGGCCTTCAGGCTACCAGGGATAACGGCAACACCTGGATCACAGTTAAGCCTGTCCCCGGAGCCTTCGTCGTCAACCTCGGTGATCATGTCCATGTGAGTACCAACATCTTTCCCAAACCAATCGTGCAAATTTGCAAGTTTTCATTTAGCAACAAGAAGGTTTTTTAAGAAATAATATTTTCCCTTACCACTAAAAAACTAAAATTAACAGTTAACGATTTTGTCTATAAGGGATAAACATCACTCCATTTTCAAGGCTATGTATAGCTGATGAGAAAAAATTTAAACAAATTTACAACTTAATCCTTATATAGATTGCAAGTTTTCACTCAGTTAAAATTTTTTTAGCAAACAATATTATTCTTTATAGTAAAAAAAACTAACATTAACAATTAAAATTTTTAACGTAAAGAACAACATCACTTCATTTTCAAAGCTACATATTACTCATGTGAAAAAAACTTGGTATCTTAATCCTTATACACACACACACACACACACATATATATATATATATAACAGATCCCATGACATACATACTCTGCATTAAATTTTCCAAAACTTTCATAAATTTTATGCAAGTAATAACCCTTAATCTTTTTTTGGGCCTTAATCTTCTGCAAAACTTGACAAAAGCACTCCCATATAAAAGCAATGACTAACTATGCAGAAATTATTACAAAAGGTATACCATTTAACATGAATTATTTCAGCCATTTTTATGTTGGTTTAAAAGAAAAAAATTTAGCTGGCCAAAAAAAAAACAAAAAGAATAATTTTCCTTGACGTAGTTTTTGGATGACTCGTTTTGAACCGATGCAATAGAAACTCAATTTATTTACTTTATTTTATTACTAAGAACTGACGTAAAATTTTTAAG